>JAJFDI010000071.1:0-168513 GCA_028637685.1 Xylariaceae sp. X3-2
TTCTTGAAGTCTTGTTGGTTATTGTTCCTGCCTTACTTAGTGTAGCATATGTAACTGTTGCAGAAAGAAAAACGATGGCTAGTATGCAAAGAAGATTAGGTCCTAACGCAGTAGGATATCTAGGGCTTTTTCAAGCATTTGCGGATGCTCTAAAACTTTTATTAAAAGAATATGTAGCTCCAACACAAGCTAATATAGTACTGTTTTTCTTAGGACCAGTTATAACTTTAATTTTTGCTTTATTAGGGTTCAATATGATTCCTTATCACCAGGACTTAACTATTTCAGATATTCATCTAGGGATTTCTGCGGTAAATTTTTCTTTATTAAATTATCCTTTTTTATTCTCTCCATTAACACTTCGTACTGATTCTACCCCCTCCCCCCCTTTCTCAGGGCCCCAGTCACTAATTGGAGGGTGAATACCCTCCAATTACTGCTGGGCCCTGAGAAAGGGACAAGAAAAATAAGCAAATGAACGAAGATGAGTTTGCTCAATGGTTTTCCGGATTTACAGATGCAGAGGGGAATTTTTATATATTGACTCCTAAAAGTGCCGTAATTAGTTTCAGATTTAAAATAAAGCTTCACATAGATGATAAAGATGCGTTAATGTATATACAATCTAGATTAAAATGTGGTAATGTCATTACTGCTGAAGGTAAAAATTATGCTAGTTTTGAATTAACAAAGATAGGTGAAATTAGAGATATTCTAATTCCGCTATTCGATAAATTTCCTTTGAATGGTATTAAATACTTAGACTACTTGGCATTTAAAAAAGCCATAGATATAAAATTTGACTCATCTTTATCTAAGTTAGAACAATTGAAGTTAATAACTGAAATAAAGAATAGTATGAATACGCAAAGAACAGACTTTACCAAACCGTCTCAAGCACCAAGTAATATAACCCCTTATTGATTATTAGGGCTTATAGAAGGAGAGAGAACTTTTTATTTAAATCCCAAGACAATGGGAATTACTTTCCATCTTTCTCTTACTGCAGCTCAAGCGCCTCTTATTCAGGATATAAAAAAATTTTAAGATTCATTTTTACTTGAAGATAATAATCTTAAATTGTATCAAGGTTACCAAGAAATTATCAATGAAAGTGTTTTTATATTTGAAAGATAGTCTAGAGGAGAAGATCAAAAACCTACGATCGGATTTACTATTGGACAAGTAAATTTCATAGTGGAAAAATTTATCCCTATGTTACAAAACCTTAGTTTCGTTACAAAAAAATATAAAGATTTCTTAGATTGAGCATTTATTGCTAATTTAATTTATAAAGGAAAACATACAACTGCAGCGGGTAAAGAACTTATTTTAAAATTAAGTGAAAGAATGAATAATAAACGTTTATCGACTTTTAAAGATTCTTCAGGTTCGTTACATTTTGACGAAATACCTCAAAGTTTAATCGAGGAGGTATTAACTATGCAGGATATTTATATAAAAAATTCGGAAGGGTTACGTGTAAAAGCTTTAAATCGTACACTTGTTAATGGACAACTTTACTGTATCTTAGCTGAAGGAGAAGAAAAATTAGTATTTAAGAATACAGAAGTATGTGCTAACTATTTTGGTGTTACTCCAGCTACGATTAACAATAGGTTAATTAAAGGAACCAATAAAAAGAAGCAAGGATAATTTAGAATTTTTACTATGCAGACAAAGTTTATAGAATTAACGAAAGGAGTTATTCCTAAAATCCATAGGGAGATATAGTCAAACTCCGGGGAACTCTTAAAGCTTATAATACTAAACTAGGTCCGAAAGTACTTAAGTGGCTGAAGTAATTACTCAGGTATAGTAATAAGTTATAAGATGATTAGATTAAGTTCTAAGAAATGGACAATCGCGGATCTAAGTCAGTATTAAATTTTTATAATACTGTAAAAGAGCAACGAATAGACGACTATAGGTATTTAGCATATTATTGTAAATATTTAAGGTGTGTTCTATAAGCTTAGAAATAAGTTATTGTAAATTGTATGTTAAAAATGACTACGATTCACCATTAATTGGAAGGGTTGTTCACAATTCTAATTCTTTAAAATTCTCGTCGTAATTATTCAAGATTAAAAACGTCTTACATGGTAATGTCTATTTATTTGGGTAATTTCTCTGTTTCTTAAGATAATGGTATTTATAATTCTCTTCTATTTAAAATAACTCAGCATGAAAAAGATGAGATATTATTAATTACAATTAAAGATTATTTAAATTGTGGGTATTTTATGCCCCTTTTGTTCTCTCCCCATCTCCTCATCTTGATTTCTTTTATTAAATCGAGAAGGTAAGAAAAAAACAGAGAAAATACGATGGATTTTAAAGTTACTAAGTTTTCAGATATTACTGAAATAGTAATACCTTTTTTTATTAATGTACAAATCCTATAATTAGGTGTAAAATCTTTGGATTTTAAAGATTGATACTTAGTTTCGGAAATAGTAAAAAAAAAAAAGAACATAAATTAGAATAGAATATTCTAAAAATCCAATAAATTCAAAAGGGTATGAATCTTTTTTAATATATTTATATATATAATAAAAAAGTACGCTACGCTTAATGGGAATAAGTATTTAAATTTTTAATTATTACTGTTTATTCCAGTATGGTCCCGGTTTAGCTATTAGTGATTTTAATTTAGGTATATTATATATGTTGGCCGTATCTTCTTTAGCAACATATGGAATACTTTTAGCAGGGTTTTTTTAGTTCCAGCCCTTATTATACAAACTAAAAATACTCAATACTATCTCTCGAATACATCTAAGTCTATACTTATCTTAACCAAAAGACCAGTAAGTTACAACAAATATTATTCGAAATATCTTAATATATTTAGATGTTTTATTCACACTGATCAAAATAAGAGTAATAAGAATAACGAGGAGTATATCAAAGATCTTTTCAAAGATAGAATTGCTCGTTATACCTTTCGACCGAAACTTAATAAAGGGTTCTTGTTTAAACTATACAGATAAGGTATTGAAAGCAAAGTTCCTTAAGGAATGAGGTTCCAAATTTGGAATTTACCTTATAGAATACAAATATTACCCAAATATCTATTACCTGCTTCTAATTCCATCCTTCAGATGGAATAAGGGGAGAACAAATCTATTCAAGAAAAAGATTTTTGGAGCATTCAAAAGCAGAATCCACTAGTAAATTCCACCTTTTTGGCCCCCTTCTACACTCTTTCCCTCCTCTTCCTCTCATACGAAGTATGAGGAAGAGGAGGGAAGGAAGAAGGGGTGCGGTTAATAGGTCCCCCCCAGAGCATTTTAATATTCACATTCTAGAGGTCTGCCCTGTAGCTAAACAGGGAGAAAGGGAGACTTATTACTTACAAAAATATATACCTCTACTTAATTCTGTTTTCTCTTCATCAATTACTGAAGGCGTAATTAAACAAACCTTATTGTTAAAACTTAAGGATCTTAGAGATACTAACAAGGGATTAGATAGAGATACCCTCGTTTATGTTTACGAATGTACAGAAAAAGGAATAAATCCTCAAGTAACTATATATATATAAGAGCAGTAATGAGGCAAGCCGATCTTTAGAGGTAAATTGTTCTTTAATTAATTACTGGGTCCAAAAAAATCACACCTAAGGGTCTATTGAATCGAGTTATTAAGACTTTTGAGCGTACGATGCTATTACTTTAGAATTATTAATGGGTAGTCCCTTCGCTTCAAAAATTCAAGCCGCTAAAGCTTTAGGAATTCCTAGAGCAACTTTAGATTTAGTTCTAGACAAAGGAAGAACTGCAGGATCGAAGGCTATTTATGTATATACTATACCTCTAAGTGTCAAAGAAATCCAAGCTCTTAAAAATAAAGTGGTAGATTTGCACTAGGTCTAAAAATACCTGTATACGTTTATGATGCTAATACTTTAGAATTAATAAATAATGCGCCATTCGATTCACTTTTAGCCACTGCAAATTATTTTGGTGTTAATTATCGAACAATTGCTTGTAATTTAAATAGTAATAAAGCTACTAAACGAAGTGGTATGTTAGTTTATTTTTTTTTTTTCAAGAAAAAGTTGGATACGGAGTTAAGCAAACAATTATTTGCAGCAAGACCGATAATAGCGGATAGTCGAAATTATAACACGAAAGTTTGAGTTTATAAAGCAGATACTCTAGAATTAATAAACCATTGCCCCTTTGACTCCATTTTATCGGCAGTTAGCTATATAGGTATAAATAAATCAACTATCTATCGGAATTTAGATAGCCATAAAGCCGTAGTCTTAAGAAAAGTTAAGCTTACTGTCTACTTTCTAACTAAAGAAATGAGCTCTGAGTTAAAAGATAAATTACGCGAAGCAGGGTAAATTTGTAACTAAGTATTGATGGGTTTACTAATTAAGGTAATCTCTTATCCTTCGATATGCGCATGCATAGCAAGAGATATATTAATATATAGATAAAATAGATGTATATACATAGAGAGATAGGCAGATAGATTAATATTATGTTCTTCGCGCAAGCTGGAACAGAGTACTTAATCCAAATAAATAATTTAGTATAATATTGGGATTTAATGTGATTATACTAATTTAGCATTTTAGTAATGCATCCTTAACTTAAGGAGTAGCTTATGCAGCCAAAGAAAACCATGGTTTTGATAGCCACTTGGTTGCTAATGCGTACACATTAAATAAAAAAAGATAAGCCCTTTAATTACGAGAGTAATTAATAATAAACCGAATGAATTTCAAAAATAACTTATTAAATTAAGTCAATTTGAAGCGAAACCTATTTATATAGGAACGTTCAACGATTAGCAGATATAAATTTGCTGCCACGAGTATTCGGGGTCTATATTAAAAAAATTTGTTTTATTCCTAGCTCCTAATTTGGTTTTTTTTATAATCTATAATTGAATAATAGATTCAATCTATAATTATTATTATAATAGTTGAATTATTTTCAACAAATATTTGTATGACAAATATTTTTGAATAATAGATTCAATCCACAATTAGTAATTGTGGACTCCAATTAATATAATTGGAGCTATTAAATGAAAAAAAAGATTAGAAGGCGGCCCCCATGCACAGAGCAAGACTGGAGTCTGCTGCGGTATGGGGGTCCGTACGGACAGTGCAGCGAAGCTGTGAGAGGCAGTCCCTGGAGGACCAGGGACCACCTCTGTCACCCTTTCCGAACGAAAAAAAGAAGAGTAAACTCTTTTTTTTTTCATTTTTCTTCCAACCCCTTGAACTCTTATACTCTGAGTAATATGGAACCCCTCACTCTGTCAAATCTTCGTAAACTCAGATTTATAAGAGTGAAGGGTGCGTGCAGAGAAGGGTAGGTCGGGGGGGGGGACTGCTTCGCTGGGGGGGGGTATTATATAGATCATAACATAGTCTGAGCCATATCGTAAGATATGGAATGAATATTAAATGCATTAATATTAACAAATCTGGAAGTGCTAATAGTAAATATGCTTTTTTAGGTTCACTTAGAAGTACTGCTCAGTTAATTAGTTATGAACTAATATTAAGTTCTGCTTTATTATTAGTAATTATGTTAACTGGTAGTTTAAATTTAACAGTTAATGTAGAATCACAAAGAGCTGTATGATTTATATTACCGTTATTACCTATATTTATAATATTTTTTATAGGTTCTATCGCAGAAACTAATAGACCACCCTTCGATTTAGCAGAGGCTACTAATATGATTTGGTCTCATTAAAGATCACAAATTGCTGGAAACCCTCAATTAGAGAATAGGGCAATCAGCAGGGAAGTTAACATCTAATGTTAAACCCTTCAGAGACTAGACGTGATCATTTAATATAAATATTTATATTAGATAAGGTATAGTCCAAATTGGCATGTAAATGCCAAATAAAAGAAAAAATGGTATCATATATGCTGAACTATAGTAGTGTTTCTACCAATGGTGCGAACCCTTTAGTTCGCACAAACTGTGATTATCTTTATACATATCTAGATGAAAAGTAGGTACGAAAGCTAGTAATAGATATTCTTCTACTTCAAATTCTGATTTACAATCATCTAATTTACCTCTTCCAGTTTTAACTATTAATAATCTAAATGATAAAGATAGCATTAAATCTTATAGAATATTAAAAAACAAAACAAAGGAGGTATTTATTCTTTTTTATAAATACAGTAAATGGTAATCAATATATAGGAAGCGCCAAAGATTTTTTATTAAAGACTTAATGAACGACACTTCCTTTCGCACAGCTGGAAAATCAGAAGTCTAATCAAGCTTTGCCAAAAGCATTTGCAAAGTATGGCTCCCCCACACACAGAGCAAGACCGGAGTCTGCTGTGTATTGGCCCCCTTTCTGCGTAGCTGACAGAATGTCGAGACGCATAATCCCCCTATCCATACACTAATAAAATAAAATTTTATAGTAAGGATAGGGTTTTTACCCACCTCTGCCCCTTTCACCTTCCCTTTAGCCGCTTTCCCAAATGGGTGCTCTGTACCAATTATCAAAGATAATTGGGAAGAGGAGGCGATAAAAAAGAGTAAACTCTTTTTTTTTCTCCCCCTCTCACCCCCGGGCCGAAATGGAGGGTATTCACCCTCCAATTTTCCAGCGAAGCAGCCCCCTTTAGCTTTCCCTCCTCTTCCCCACGTAAGGAAGAGGAGGCGAGGGTGAAGTTTTTTCCAAATTATTTGTAGGACGGGCCAGGGCGGAGAGAGGTGTACGAAGCAGTTCCTCTCTGCCCCTGATACTCTTATTCTCTGAGTCCTATACAGAGACCCCTCGTCTCTGTCAAATCTTCGTAGACTCAGATTTATAAGAGAAGAAGGGTCTGCATCTCACTTTAAGTGAGGAAGAGAGGGTTTATAAATTTATTAAATAAATTTAATAAAAGAAAGGAAAGGCCCTTTTTGTTTCTTTTTTTTTTTTTTATAAAAAAAAAGGGCCGGGGTGCAGCGCACCACGCCAGGCTAACTAGCTTACCTGGTGCACTGCACCAGGAGGAAAAAAAAAGAGTTAACTCTTTTTTTTTCTCAATCCCCACCGTCTTTGAGACTCTTATACTCTGAGATATTCAAGCACCGAAGGTGGGGGGGGGGGGGGAGCCCTCCAACTCTGTCTAAATCTTCGTAAATTCATTTATAAGAGATGAAGGGGCATCATACAAAGTATGAGTAGCTTCGCCCCCGCAGGCCACCACATATCAGGACAGAATGTCTCTTTAGCTGCTGCGTATCCGATCCCCTATCCTATACACCAATAAAATAAAATTGAATAGTTTTCGCCCCAGCGAAGCAGCCACCCCCCTCTTCCGCCTTCCCTCCTCTTCCCCACGTAAGGAAGAGGAGGCCAAAAGAGGGGGCTTACGGGATTTTTTTTTTTTGAAAAAAAAATAAAAAGGGAACCGGATAGGCCCCATTACACAGAACAGACCGGAGTCAGCTGTGTAATGGGGGGGGGGGGGGGGCGAAGTAATTTTCCCCTAAAAAACAAATCATGGGTGCAGGGCACCGCGTAAGCAGGTAATTTTTAAAATAAAAAAAAAATAACCTAAATTATCAAAGATAATTGGGAAGAGGAGGCTACAAATAAAAAAAAACCTCTTTTTTTTTTTTTTTGAAAATAGGGTGGGTCCCAAAATAATAATAATAAAATCAACATCCATTTCCAGGCAAAACCAAAAGAAAAGGAATCTGAATTAGTTAGTGGATTTATGACAGAACACGCTGCGGTTGTTTTTGTGTTCTTTTTTTAGCAGAATACTCTAGTATTGTATTAATGTGTATATTAACTAGTTTATTATTTTTAGGTGGTTACTTAATATTAGATCTTATCTATTTATTAACATATTTAGATTTCGTTTGAGAAATTTTTCTTATAGATTGAGTTTTTGTATTAAATTATCTTCTAGAAGATATAATGAACACTCCTGCTTTAGAGGGATTAATATATAGTTTTAGTTTAGGATTAAAAAGTTCTATGATGATATTTACATTCATCTGGGCTAGAGCGTCCTTTCCGAGAATAAGATTTGATCAGCTGATGTCTTTCTGTTGAGTCGTATTATTACCTATAATATTTGCTTTTATAATTTTACTACCTTGTGTTTTATATAGTTTTGATATATTTCCTGTTAATTTAAATTTATTTTAAAAAAAAAATTGTTTAATCTTTTTGTCCCTTTCTCCTCCGCCCTGGCCGAAATGGAGGGTGAATACCCTCTTCTGCGAAGCTGCGAAGCAGCCCCTTTAGCTTTCCCTCCTCTTCCCCACGTAAGGAAGAGGAGGCGAGGGTGAAATGTTTCCAAATTATTTGTAAAAAAAAACCAAAAAAAAAAACAAATTTTTTTTTGTCCCCCTTTCCGCAGATCAAGACAGAGTCAAGCAGCGTAATGGGGGGGGGGGGGAGAGGAGTAAAAAGAAAATTTCTAGATTTAAAATACTAAAAAAAAAAATACCTTTTTTTTTATTTAATCATGTGTATTTAATTATTTATGATGTAATTAAAAAAAATTCTTTTAAATTATCTAGTACCGGCCTCGGATATTGTAGCAGCCCTATTTACCGTCTGGCTTTCCCTCTTTACCTCCTCTGCATCTCATACGAAGTATGAGGAAGAGGAGGGAAGAATGACTGGGTATTTTTTTATGGCGTAGCACCAGTTTGCACCGCAAACTTCGTTGCTGCGCATGCAGGTAGCACCCTTTTCTGGTCTACCCCCTCTTCCTTCCTCGCCCCTCTCTCCATGTTCCCATTCCGCCTTCCCTCCTCTTCCCCACGTAAGGAAGAGGAGGCTAAATGGGGGGGGGTCTACCTTCTCTTCCTCTTACTTTGTAAGAGGAAGAGAAGGTTTTTTGCGCCTGCGGGGAATTCATTTATGTATTCCATTCAAAAAAAAAAAGGGGGACCCAGCAAGGGTTGTGTGATGGAGAGGGGGGGGTGAGGAGGGGCCATTTCAAAAAAAAAATTTTTTTTGGTCCCCCCTTTCCGCAGATCAAGAGAGTCAAGCAGCGCAATGGGGGGGGGGGACTCCGTACGAAGTGTGCAGCGTAGCTGTGAGAGGCAGTCCCTGGGGGGGTTTCTCTCTATAAGAATATTCGGTCCCTGCTCCTTCCTCCTTCCTATTTTCGCCCTCCCCTCTTTCACCTTCCCTTTCGCCGCTTTCCCAAATGGGTGCTCTGTACCAATTATCAAAGATAATTGGGAAGAGGAGGCGATAAAAAAAAGAGTTTACTGTTTTTTTTTTGCATCTTCCCTCTGTCCCTGAAACTCTTATTCTCTGAGTTACAACGAGCCCTCCAACTCTGTCAAAATCTTCGAATATTCAGATTTTTTTAGATGAAGGGTCTCGATGTAATTAAATATTACATGTAGAGAAAGAGGAGGGGGTGGTTAGAGAGAAGAGATAAAAAAAAAATCAAACCAAAATTAAGAAAGGTAAATTAAGGGTAGGAGTCAGGGGTTGTTACTACGCGACTGGAATGAATAATAATTGAATTTGCTTAATTTATATATGTAGGCTCAATTAAATTATACATAGTAATATATATTATATTATATAATTTAATTGAAATAAAGTTTATTGCATGGAAATCTATATTTATAGATAATATGCAGCCAATTAGATATTATATATTACATATAATTACTAAAGGTTCAACGACTAATTTTACAGTATATTACTGTATTACAAATTTTACTGCAATTGTATATTGTTTGAATGATATAGTCTGAACAATAGCGTGAGCTATTGAACATAGGTATTACCTATATAACAAAATAATAATATTTATGTTCATTTTTTTAAGTGCGGAGCAGTCGTTATAAACCTATCTTTTTTTTATATGTTTTCCCTTTCTCTTGTATCCTCGCTGATATTCTACAAGGCACTCATCAACATAGTAGATAGGGGGTGAGGAAAAAAGGGGGTTCATCTATACAGATTTGAAGAAAATTGGAAGGTAGGATGGATCCGCTATTTTTTGAGGATCCAACCCCAGGCTCCTTCCGGGTTCTATACTTTGTATAGGTAAGAGAGAGGGGGGGGGGTGGATCGATTTCTTAAAACCAAATAATTCTCTGCATGCTTAAAGGGGTGGCAACTATAATTAATTAATTAATAAATGAAGTTGTGGCACCCATTCGCACCCACCGTAATTTTCCCCCCAAAAAAAACAAATCATGGGTGCAGGGCACCGCGTAAGCAGGTAAGCCTTAGTGGTGCCCCTACACTCCCTTGCCCCCTCTCCCCATACACAGAGCAAGACCGGAGTCTGCTGTGTATTGTCCCCCTTTCTGCGTAGCTGACAGAATGTCGAGACGCATAATCCCCCTATCCATACACTAATAAAATAAAATTTTATAGTAAGGATAGGGGGCCGGGGGGGGGGCTCTTACAGAGGGACAGCGAGCCCCTCACTAGAACCACCCTCTTCTGCACAAAGGAAGAAGAGGTTGTGGGGGGCGGTCGAAAACATACTGGGAGTAAGTTTTTTTTTTCCCTTCCTTAATTGGAAGAATTTTATTTTCGCCCTCCCTCCTCTTCCCCACGTAAGGAAGAGGAGGCAATTAAGGAGGGGGTGGGTAGGAGAATCCTTTTTTTAATTTTTCAAATATACAAATAATTTTTAAAATCCAAAAACCAAAATAAGGCTTCGCTGCTTCGCTAATAAAAACATTTTTTTAAATATCATGTAATTCTAATTAATGATGTAATTATGTTACAATCAAATTATTTGGGAAATAATTTATTCAAATGAATAATGTTGTTGCCTTCCTTATTATTAATACCAATATTAGGGATATTTTTAATATCTAGTAATATTTCTTATGATAATACCGAAGACAACTTCAGATTTTACAAAATAACTGTCTTTATTACATTAATTTTAAATTTAATTTTATCATTAATAATCTTTATATTATTTAATTTTAGCAGTAATCAGTTCCAATTTGTTCAAGAGCATTATAATATGAATTTATTTGATATTTATCTAGGAATAGATGGAATATCTATATATTTTGTCTTGTTAACTACTATAATAATGCCAATAGCTATATTATCTAATTGAAATTCAATAACTGAAAATGTTAAATCTTATTTAATAATTATGTTATTATTAGAAACATTATTGTTAGCTGTCTTTTTAGTATTAGATATTTTATTATTTTATATCTTTTTTGAATCGATCCTACCACCCCTATTCTTATTATTAGGACTTTTTGGATCTTCAAACAAGGTAAAAGCTAGCTTTTACCTTTTCTTGTATACATAAAAACAAACCTAGTTTTCAGTGTAAAAGAACCAAACTACGGGGAAGCCCTAAAATTCTAGTAACCAAAGTTGTAGAGGAAACTCCACAGCCGGCCCCGTTAATGTCGGGGGGTAAGGTCACATCACTAGTTTTCATGACACCGTTATGAAAACCCTGCTTTGCAGGGAGATGAGGGGGCGCTTCGCACCTGAAATGGGTGATCACGTATCTAAATCAGATTATCCCTGTTACGCGGTAATCTGTAAAAGAGCAACGAGTAGACGGTTCTTCAGATTCTAGTATTTTAGTTTCTGTAAGGTGTATTCTAGTCGCTGGGAAACCAGTTTTTGTTTGTTTTGTTTTTTTTTGCGTAGCTAAAACCAAATTCCTTTCCATTCTTATAACCGCATAGTTGTAATGGGGGCTTCTAGCGTTGCACAATATTACATGGTTTTGCAGCTGGGATGGATTTAACCGGTTAGTCCGGTAGGAATTAAAATAACTAAAAACAAAAATTAAAGATAACATAATAGTCTTCTAAATTATTAACATAACCAGGACAAAATTTATGTGCGTGTTAGGGTCTCTTTTTTTATTGTTATCAATTTTAGCCATGTCTTCTATGATGGGAACTACCGACATGGAAATGTTATCTAAGTCTAATTTTGATTATACTACACAAATTTGATTATTTTGTGGTATTTTTTTTGCAATAGCAGTAAAAACACCTGTATATGGATTAAACAGTTGATTGTTAAAAGCTCATACAGAAGCACCTCTTAGTGGTAGTATAATCTTGGCAGCGATTGTATTAAAATTAGGGCTTTACGCTATAATCAGATTAATATTACCTATTATTCCTCAAGCTTCTTTAAATTTAACTTATATAGTATACATTATTGGAGTTATTACAGTAATATATTCTAGTTTTAGTACACTTAGAGCTTTAGATATAAAAGAAATGATAGCTTATTCTTCTGTATGTCACGCAGCTATTTATTTAATGAGTGTTTTCAGTAATACAATAGCAGGTATTGAAGGTGCAATTGTTTTAGGGTTAGCACATGGGCTAGTTTCCAGCGCATTATTCATTATTGCGGGTGGTGTTCTTTACGATAGAAGTGGAACTAGATTAATTTCTTACTATCGGGGACTTACACAACTTATGCCCCTATGCTCATTGTTATTCTTTATCTTTTGTTTAGCCAATTGCGGTACTCCCCTAACTATAAATTTTATAGGAGAGTTCCTTTCTCTTTACGGTATTTTCGAGAGATTACCTTTAATGGGAGTTTTAGCCGCATCTTCCATAGTATTTTCGGCTGCCTACTCTATCTATTTATTCAATAGAGTAGCTTTCGGGGGTTCTTTCTCAGTATATTTTCAAGAGAATTTTGTAGATTTAAGTAAGCGAGAATTTTATATATTAGTGGTATTAGCATTATTAACAGTTTTATTTGGAATTTACCCCAACATTATATTAGATGGTATACACTACAGTGTATCCGGTCTAATTTATAATTACTCCTAAGTATTAAATGGTTTAACTCAGTTAATTCTAGTTTAGTACCAGTATCATCTGGGTGTAATTCAGTATCTACTTCATCTATATCTACCTTATTACAAAGCAGCGATCATTGAAGGGGAGGTTTAATGATGCCCTCAAAGCCCCTTCTCCCTCTCTCAAATAGGTGATGTCCCACCGTAGGAAGAGTGTTCCTCCCTTTTTTTTTGAATGGAATTACTTTAATGCTATGCATTAATGTTATTCCATTTTAAAGCTTCACTGCCCCCCTTTCTGCGTAGCTGACAGAATGTCGAGACGCATAATGGGGGGGTCCATACGGACAGTGCGGCATAGCCGTGAGAGGCAATCTCTGAGTATCAGAGATCACCTCCCCATCTTCTTTTTTTTCCACTACTTCCCCATCTTCATTCAATCCTTTCATTCCTTTCCCCTCCCTTTTCTCTATAAGTATTTTCAAATTGAAATATACTTAATAAGAGAGAGGAAAGGAAGGGGAAGGGGGGGGGGGCAGGGGGAGGGGGTAGGGTGATGGAGAGAGGGGGGGTGAAGAGAAGGGTTATTAAAAGGTACGGGGCACAGCAGTAGCAGCAAGCTGCTCCCGTACAATTTTCGTTTTATAGAAAACGCATATATTTGTTATAGTATTAATATTTATAATTATTAATAATCTATGCCTCAATTAACACCTTTTTATTTCATAAATGAAATAACTTTTGTTTTTGCTATAATAATATTAATAATATATATTTTATCTAAATATATATTACCTAGATTCATTCGTTTATTTTTAACTCGTACTTTTATATCTAAATTATTTAATTAATAATAATTAAGCACATATCTCTAGCTACGCAGTAAGAGGTCCCGGTTATTGTTGGCCGCCCTCCGCAATGTTCCCGAAAACTCATTCTAATACAATTTTATAAAATTTATAATGAGTTTTTTTTTATTGTTTTTTTATTTTTAATCCCTCACCCCCAGCGAAGTAGCCCCCTCTTCCTTTAATTATCCCTCTCTGCATCTCATACTTTGTATGAGATGCAGAGAGGGGAAAGCCAAAGATAATTTAGGTTATTTTTTTTTTATTTTATAAAAATGACTAATAGGGTGACGACCCCTTTCCGGTCCACCCTCCTCTGCACTCTTTACCTCCTCTGCATCTCATACGAAGTATGAGGAAGAGGAGGGAAGGAAGAGGAGGTTATTAAAAATGATTTTTTTAATTAATTAAAAAAAAATTAAAGGGGGGGGGGGGCTCGTCACCCAAGCATTTTTAAGAAAGAGAGGGTTTATAAGTTTATTAAATAAACTTAATAAAAGAAAGGAAAGGTCTTATCCCCTAAAAAATTTTTTTTCATTTAATAGCTCCAATTATATTAATTGGAGTCCACAATTACTAATTGTGGATTGAATCTATTGATTCAAATATATTTCAAACAAATATATGTTGAATCAATAATTCAACTATTATAATAATAATTATAGATTGAATCTATTATTCAATTATAGATTATAATAAAAAAAATAATGGGTGTAGGGCACCACTAAGGCTAGCTAGTTAGCCTGGCGTGGTGTCCTACACCGGGAAAACCCAATTCAAATTTTTTTTAAATAAAAAAAAAATTTTTTGCCGGGAGGCAAGAGGAAAACAGAAAACATGGGTGCGTAGCAGAGGAAGCCCTAATGCGTGTGGCGGGTGCATTACTTTATCAAGATTTACATTTCAATTTAAATTATATAAGTATTTAAAAAAAAAATAGTAAATAACAACTTTAAAAACATATTAACTATTGAATATATTTATATTTACTCCGCAAGGATGGAAAATTTTAATTTCGTAAATTTAAATAAAGAGATATTAAGTCCCTTAAATCAATTTGAGATAAGAGATTTATTAAGTTTGGATGCACCTACAGTATTATCTGGGAAATTATACACAATGTGGGTAAAACTATCAAATTACGGGGATTCCCTAAAGGTTTTTATACTAAACTATAGTTGAAGAACTATAAGTGGCTGAATTAATTATTTAGTTAAAGTAATAAGTAAAAATATGAACGAAAGTGAAATGGGATATCGCGTATCTAAATCAGTAATAGGTAATAATATTGCTGTAAAAGAGCAACGAGTAGACGGTAGTTGACATGGTAGAAATACTTTACCATGTTTAAGATGTACTCTAATGGGTTTCGAAAGAAATTATCAAGTTAAAATCCCTTCTGTCCAATTATTTACAAGACAATATTCAACTAATAATATAACTCGTTCCGAATTTACTGTTTCATATGTTGACAAATCTATTACTAGTTGCAAATTAAATTTAGTTAATCCTTTCTTTATTACAGGGTTCACTGATGGAGAAGGATCTTTTATGATTTCAGTAAGGAAGTCATCTGCCAATCGTCAAGGTTGAAAAGTTCAAGCTTCATTTGTTATAACTTTACATAAAACAGATCTAGATGTATAAAAAAAATATTCAATTCTCGCACCCCTCCTCCCCTCTCATATCCCCCTCTCCCGACCTACCCTTCTCTGCACGCAGGAAGAGAAGGAAAAGGGGGGGGGGTCTACCCTTCTCTTCCTCTTACTTTGTATGAGGAAGAGAAGGTTTTTTGCGAATAAAAAAAAAAAAGGGGGACCCCAGCAAGGGTTGTGTGATAAGAGGGGGGGGGGGTTAGGTAGAATAGGTAATATTGATCCAAAGGGTGAGAATATGAATCAGTTCGGTTATTTTCTATAGGAGAAATAACTAATATAATTATTCCTCATTTTGACAAATATCCGCTTTTAACTCAAAAGAAAGCTGATTTTTAATTATTTAAACTAGCAGTTGAGATTATGAATAGAAAAAAACATCTTACCCCCTCCCCCCTCTCTCTCTCTCGCTTTCCCTTCTCTGCATCTCATACAAAGTATGAGGAAGAGAAGGCGAGAGAGGGGGGGGGGGGGAGGAGATAGGGGAAGTAAAAAAAAAAAAGGGGAAGGATTGCAAGAAATTGTAAATATTAAAGCCTCAATGAATAAAGGTTTATCTAAGGATTTAAAGGAAGCATTTCCAAATACAAAAAATACCCTAGACCTTTAGTCCCTCCCGCCTTCCCTCCTCTTCCCCACGTAAGGAAGAGGAGGCAAAATTGGGGGGGGGGAGGGTGGTGTCAGTGCACCACGTAAGCTGGTAAGCCTTAGTGGTGCGCTGGCACCGGAGCACAAAAAATTCCAGATCCTAATTGACTTGCTGGATTTACTTCTGCTGAAGGTTGTTTCTATATTAAACAACGTGTATCTACTAACAATGATAGAAAGATAGTTGAAGTAATTTTTATTATAAGTCAATATTCTCCCTCCCCCGCCTGGATAGGTAGATCTCTGATCCCCATTCCGGGGATCTACCCCCATAAATGCATGCAGCTCCTACGTAGTAGGAGCTGCAGAAGGGGCTGGGGCTGGGGGGGGGGGGGGGGATGGTAAAAGGATGAATATTTAATGGGAAGTTTAGTTGATTATTTAGGATCCGGAAGATTATCTATATCAAAAAATGCAGTTTATTACACTTGTTCAAAATTTTTCCTTAGGCGGGGGGGGGGGGATATCCCCCTTATTTGATTTTTTTTATTATAATCTATAATTGAATAATAGATTCAATCTATAATTATTATTATAATAGTTGAATTATTGATTCAACATATATTTGTTTGACAAATATATTTGAATAATAGATTCAATCCACAATTAGTAATTGTGGACTCCAATTAATATAATTGGAGCTATTAAATGGAAAAAATCAAATTAGGGCGGATAAAATCCTACCATTTTTTAGTAAGTTTGAGGTTTTAGGTGTTAAATCCCCCCGCGGACGGATTTTAAAAAATGATGTAAAGTATGTGAAATTGTTAAATCCAAAGGTCATCTTACTAATGAAGGGTTTAATCAAATTCGTGAAATAAAAGCAAGTATGAATGAAACAGTATAAAAAAGATAAAAGACCTTCAGGTCTAAATAAGAATCCTGGTTTATCCTTATTTTTTATAAAAATTAATTAATTAATTTTTATAAAAAATTAGGAACGCTCCTTATATATTAAGGTTGATTACACACAAATCGCGAGTTATAATTTATACTTATTGTTAATTATTGTAAATATTTCGGTGATAAATTTAATGGTCGTGGTATTAGGTAATTTACATATATCCATAACTAACATAGGATTATACTTAACTCTTTCGGCATTCATAATCATTTTATTATCTGTTTTAGCAACTAATAATAATAAAATTATTAGTAATAGATGATCTTTAGCAATGGAAAGTATATATAGTACTATTCTTTCAATAGTTGTTAACCAAATAAATGGTAAAAGTGGTCAAGTTTACTTTCCTTTTATTTATACTTTATTTATTGTTATATTTATGAACAATCTAATTGGAATGGTCCCATATAGTTTTGCTTCTACTAGTCACTTTGTTTTAACTTTATCATTAAGTTTCACCATAGTTTTAGGATCCACTATACTTGGATTTGCTAATCATGGATTAAAATTCTTTTCATTATTTGTACCAGCCGGTTGTCCTTTAGCATTATTACCTTTATTAGTAATTATAGAATTTATCAGTTATTTAGCTAGAAATGTTTCATTAGGTTTAAGATTAGGAGCCAACATATTGAGATAAGAGTAGGTTTCTTATTTTTATGTGTAAAAGAATCAAATTCCGGGGAAGCCTTAAAGCTTATGGTACCAAACTATAGTTGAAAGATTGTATGTGGATGAACTAATCACTCATATATGGTAACAAGCCATAAGATTCTAGTAATAGGAATAGGTAATCGCGGATCTAAATCAGATAATATCTGTAAAAGAGCAACGAGTAGACGGTTCTTACATTATATTAAACTAATGGTAAGGTATACTCTAGTCGCCAGGAAAGCTGGTTTTTGAAGGAAACTAAGTAATTCAAGATTAAAGATACCACAATAGCCTATCCTTCTTTTGGTCTTTTAGGTTTTGCATTATTTATTTTTCGAGTCGAGTAGCCTTATTTTATTTTTTTAATTATAATCTATAATTGAATAATAGATTCAATCTATAATTATTATTATAATAGTTGAATTATTGATTCAACATATATTTGTTTGACAAATATATTTGAATAATAGATTCAATCCACAATTAGTAATTGTGGACTCCAATTAATATAATTGGAGCTATTAAATGAAAAAAAATAAAATTAGCGCGCCTACGGCGCTGCATCGGTGACCGAAGTTATTAAAAATAACCCCCTCTTCCTCCCACCATCCCCCTTTCCCTACACCAATAAAATGAAATTTTATAGTTGGGATAGGGGGGGGGGGGGGGGCTGGTGGGAGATGCAGAGGGGGGGGGGGTAGGCCCTGGTGAAGAAATAAAAAGGCAAAATATAGATAATAATAATATTATTTTTATATGGATTTATATAATCTTTCGATTACTCCATAGTATATAAAGTATATATTGTAACGCCTTTAAAGATAGGATTAAGTATATAAACACCTTAAAATAAGGGGATAAAGTTTATATATACCTTTAAAGAAAGGATAAATTTGTGGGGCGATTATCGGGGCACATGCTATTAAATATATTAGCAGGTTTCACATATAATATTATGACTTCCGGAGCTATATTCTTTATTTTAGGATTAATACCCTTAGCATTTATTTTAGCATTCTCTGGCTTGGAATTGGCTATAGCCTTAATCCAATCTTTAGTATTTGTTATTTTAACTAGTACTTACATTAAAGATGGATTAGACTTACATTAAATACGTTTATATTACCTTTATCCCTTATTTCTGTTTATTTTTATAGCTCTTAATATTATAATTCATCAGCGTAGCCCTTCGCTGGCTACGCCATTTAAAAACAAAACTAATTTCTGAGCTTCGGAAAAAAAGGAGTATACTCTTTTTTTTTTTTTGGTTTTTTTTTTCTCATTACCTCTATCCCTGAGACTCTTATACTCTGAGTCCTATGCAGAAACCCCTCACTCTGTCAAATCTTCGTAAACTCAGATTTATAAGAGGTGAAGGGTCTGCACTTTAGATGCAGAGGTGGGGAGAGGATAAGAAATAAATAAATTTGAGAACTACCCCCCATAAATGCATGCAGCTCCTACTACGTAGGAGGAAGAAGGGGTGGCCCCCTTTTCGCAGAGCAGAGAGTCAAGCAGCGTAATGGGGGGGGGGGGGGGTCCGTACGGACGGTACAGCTACGCTGTGAAAGGCACTCTCTGAGTATCAGAGAGCAACTTTGGGTGCTTTGCTTGGCCCCTTTGCGCTGAGCAGATGCAGTCAAGCTGCGCGTCCTTATTAAATGTGGCGGGGCCTTTCTGCGTAGCTGACAGAATGCCGAGACGCATAATCCCCCTATCCATACACTAATAAAATAAAATTTTATAGTAAGGATAATAAATAACCCCCAAAAAAAACCAAAATCGGAAAAAATCCAAAATTAATAGTGATGTATTTTATAAAAAAAAATGTAAAAGCATCAAAAAATTTAGATGAGTTTGGTGATGGCTCTGATTGAACGCTGTCAAAGTGCTTGACACATGCTAATCGAACGGTTAATAATTTTTTATTAAAAGTGGTGAACAGGTGAGTATAGATATCCGGCCTACCTTAAAGAGAGGAAAAAATCCCTCATAGTCAAAAGGTGTAATACCGCTTTAAGAGGACTTAAGGAAATATCGTCGGGATAGGTAGTTGTTAAGGTTATTACTAAACAAGCCAGTACACATTCTCGTAGTCGAAACTGAAACGGTTGATCGACCACATTGGGTCTGAAAAAAGCCCAAAGCAACTAAGTACAGCAGTGAGGAATATTGGTCAATGGTCGTGCGGCTGAACTGGCAACTTTGAGGAATGTTAAAACTAATTTATGTTGTTTTAATATATTGATTTATCGAATAAAATTCTAAATGTTTATTGATAATGACGATAATCAGATTGATGCCTTGACTAATTACGTGCCAGCAGTCGCGGTAATACGTAAGAGGCTAGTGTTATTCATCATGAATAGGTTTAAAGGGTACTTAGACGGTAAATATTTTTCCTTTTTCTGGACAAAATTTACTAGAGTTTAATGCAAGAAAGTAGTACTTAAGGAGTAGGGATTATATTTGTTGATACCTTAGGGACTGATAAAGGCGAAGGCAACTTTTTATGTAAAAACTGACGTTGAAGGACGAAGGCACAGAGAACTAACAGGATTAGATACCCTAGTAGTCTTTGCAGACAATGATGAATGCCATAGGTTAGGTCTTAACTTAGTCTATAAATGAAAGTGTAAGCATTCCACCTCAAGAGTAATGTGGCAACGCAGGAACTGAAATCACTAGACCGTTTCTAACACCAGCAGTGAAGTATGTTATTTAATTCGATAATCCACGAAAAACCTTACCACAATTTGAATATTATTAATATAAAATTTTAATACAAGTGTTGCACGGCTGTTTTCAGTTAATGTTGTGAAACTGCGGATATCTCCGTGAAATTAACGAATACCCCGGCTTTATTTATAAATTTTTAATATAGAGCATTTTCTGACATGTTACTTGTGTCAGGACAAAAGGGAATAAGACAAGTCATCATGGCCTAAATATTGTGGGCTATAGACGTGCCACATATACCTAGACAAAGAGAAGCCAAAATGCGAATTTAAGCTAATCTCAAAAAATAGGATAAAAATATGAAAATGGATTGTAGTCTGAAATTCGGCTACATGAATAAGAAATTGCTAGTAATCGTGAATCACCATGTCACGGTGAATCATCCTTTGGATTGGTACTAATCACTCGTCGCATGCTGAAAAGAATTGGTGCAATAAGTTTGCTATTTTATTATAAGTATTTAAATAATAGGGTTTAAGTTTTATAATAGGATTCTTCGTATGTACGATTCTAATTAGTGTTAAGTCGAAATCAGGGATTTTGAGCTATCCCTTCGGGCTTATTTGTAAGAGTGAACCTCTTATTATTAACCTTCAAATTGCGGGAACACCCTAAGAGCTCTCTCAACCAAACGTAATTGGTAAACAATTACGTGGCACAGGTAATGACTCGTGATATGGTAAAATCGAGAGAGATGTACGTGAGGAAATGGGTAATCTGCAGCCAAGTACCTAACTTCTAATTTCTATTGTTAGTTGATTAAGGTGTGCAGTTCATCGACTAAATGTAGGTTGGCACTTATTATTTATAGTTTAGTATGTGTTTAAGATATAGTCAAACCCCAGGTGAAAGCTTGTAGGACTCTGTGGTAGTGATAGCTTTTATCTGAATTTACGAGTCCGTTAAATGGGTATTATTAACAATACTTAGGGAGAAGGACCTTAACTCTGCCTTATATCACAGCCCATTCTTTTTTCTTTAATAGTGTGATTATGGGTTCTTACATTTTTCAAGCATAGCATGCATGCGTCTGTGACTTGCTTAATTAGGAAATGTGATATAAAGCTAAAAAGGTAGATTTGCGAAATACAGTTCGTGTAGTGGAAGTTGCACGGGATTTATAAATATTAACAAAACAAGGAGAGTTCCTTTATTGGTAAGAAGGGCTGAGCTGTAAACTCAGTAGTTATAAACTTTTAAGAGTTCGAATCTCTTGTCTCCTAATAATATATCTATAACTCAATGGTAGAGCTTGATACCTATTTATATCCCTTCCAACCCCTAACTATTCCCCCTATCCATATACACAGTATGTATGGATAGGGGGGGGGGGGGGATTGTACACCCGTGAGACAATTATACTCTGAGTCCTATGCAAAGCCATCCTACTCTGGCAAATCTTCGAAACTCAGATTTATAATTGTTGAATGGAGTGGTAGTAGAATACGGTACGGAAGGAAGAGGAGGCAAAACTTAAATATAGATTTATTTTTTTATAGGTGGAAAATAAATTTTGCACCGAAGGGGGGGGGGTATAGTATAGCAATTAAACAATGGTAGTGGTGATGGAAAAAAAGTCCTTATAGCTCAATTGGTAGAGCGCGGTACTGTTAATACCGTTTTGTAGATGTTCGAGTCATCTTAAGGGCGGGAATCTGATTGTACTTAAGTTGTTTTTATAGATCATTGGTAGAACGTGGTGTTTGAGGATCCAAACCGTTTTTTTTTATGTAAATGTTCGAGTCATCTTCTCTTTCCCCTAGTGGCGTCCTACTAATTTTAATTAAGTGAATTATCAAATCTACTTCTCAATTTAACTGTTTATTCAATAATTAAAAAAAAAATTTCCAATCTTTATCGATTTATCTTTATAAATCGATAAAGATAAAAAAAAAGTTTGCCCCACTCTCGCCCTCCCTTCTCTGCATCTCATACAAAGTATGAGGAAGAGAAGGCGAAGGAAAGAGATTTCCTCTCTTCCCCAGCGAAGGTGGTGGCCCCCTTTCTGCGTAGCGGACAGAATGTCGAGACGCATAATGGGGGGGGGGTCCATACGGACGGTGTGGCATAGCCGTGAGAGGCAGTCTCTGTGTAGCAGAGACCACCTCAGGGCCACCCTTTGGGGGCTCACACACACTATGTGTGTGTGTGGGGGGGGGGGTTTTAGGGGGGGGGGAACTTATAAATTTATTTTATAAATTTATAAATAAATTTTGGAAGAAAATGAAATTTATTATAGATTAGTAATAATAGGATCAAGATAGATTGATTCATTTTAGGCGTAATTATAATTTATTAATTTATAATAAATGGGGGTATTAGCATAATGGTAATGCCTATGACTTTTAATCATTCTTATGCAAGTTCAATTCTTGTATACCCCAAACACAGCAACCATAGTTTAATGGTAAAATGATCGTCTTCCAAATGAATGTTGTTGGTTCAAGTCCGACTGGTTGTATTTAATTTTATGGTGATTTTATTCCCTCCGGTGCTAGCGAAACCAAATTTACTTGTCTTTTATTCTGTATTTCCCCTCCTTTCTATAAGTATATTTCAAATTTAAATATTACTTAATAAGAGAGGAGAGGCCCTCTGCCCCCTGCTGCTGCTGACAGAATGTCGAGACGCATATTAGGGGGGGGGGTCCGTACGGACAGTGCGGCATAGCCGTGAGAGGCAATCTCTGAGTATCAGAGATCACCTCTGGGGGGGGGGGGGGCTCTTACAGAGGGTACAGCAAGCCCCTCACTAGAACCACCCTCTTCTGCACAAAGGAAGAAGAGGTTGTGGGGGGGCGGTCGAAAACATACTGGCAGTATATTTTTTTTGGGGGGGGGGGGCAAAGGGAAAGGGGGGGGGGGGGTTATAACCACTTTCAATTTCATGAAATTTTAATTTAAAATTTCATTGAAATTGAAAGTTAGTAATTTTTATAAAAAAAAATAACCTAAATTATCTTTGGCTTTCCCCTCTCTGCATCTCATACAAAGTATGAGGAAGAGAGGGATAATTGGAGAAAGAGGAGGCAAAAAAAAATTAGAGAAAACTAAATAAATGAAAAGGAGAAGGGAAGAGAAAGCGAAGGGGTAAGGAGTCCAGCGGAGGGATTGGTAGCAGCGCTAAGGAATTAATAACTTAATAGGTAAAGGACTACTCTGTCACAGTAGTAGATGTCGGTTCGAATCCGATTTAGTTCGAAAATTATAAGGTTGTAGTTAAGGAAAAGTTGCTATAGGTAGGGTAAGATATTTGCTAAATATTGTGTTTATACATATGGGTGTTCGAATCACCTCTTTTCCGTTATATGCTTTTTTAAGAGTATAGTTTAATGGTAAAATAGGGAGCTTCAACCTCCAAATTCTCAGTTCGAGTCTGAGTACTCTTGTGAGTTATCCTTTACGAAGGTAAGATATATAAAATATAAAGATGAATAATTTATTTATTATATATGAAACATACACAAATGGTTATAGAACAGACATATTAGATATTATTTCATTATTGGCTATTTTGTGTGGTATACTAGTAATTATTAGTAAAAACCCAATCGTCTCTGTTTTATTTTTAATAGGTTTATTTATAAGTATTTCTTGTAATTTAATTATGTTAGGTTTAAGTTTTATAGGTCTATCTTATTTAATAGTTTATATTGGGGCAGTGTCAATACTGTTTTTATTTATTTTGATGTTAATAAATATTAGAATAAGTGAATTACAAAGTAATACTAGTAATAGTTTACTTTTAGCTATTACTATAGTAATATCTTTAAATTATCCTGTTTTCCAATTATTACCTTATAATATTACTATTATAAATAATTATTATAATTTAAATTTTATTTTACAAAATATTTCTTTAATGCATGCACTGAGACATTCTTCTATTTTCCCCTCTCCTTCTCTCCATTTGGGTGAAGGATGGCCTGCGAGGGGGGGTTGAGTGGAAAAAATAAATTTAAATTTATATAATGATGATATATATTTTGTAACAAGTAAGATATGAGACGGTAATTTAATTGAAAATAGTCATATTACTAGTATAGGTAATATACTATACACTAATTATAATTTATGATTAATTATGGCTAGTTTTATATTATTATTAGCGATGGTGGGAGCTATAGTAATTACAATTAAGCCAAATACCAAGAATAATTAACTTAGGTTGCTTAAGAGATAAAGGGTCTCGATGTAATTACTTATATATATAAGTAATTACATGTAGAGAAAGAGGAGGGGGTGGTAAGAGAAGAGAGGACAAAAAAATGTGCCTTTATAAAGTCATATTTGTAAGTCAAATAGATAATTCATCATCAGCTCAAAAAAATTTGTCCGAGCACCCAAGACTGCTTCGCAACCCATATTTTCCCTCCCTTCTTGCGCCCCCTCAGCCTTTAATTCTCGCCCTCCCTCCTCTTCCCCACGTAAGGAAGAGGAGGCAATTAAGGAGGGGGTGGGGGGGGGGGGGGTGGGGCCTTTATTTTTATATAAAATTTAGCGTCGCTCCTGGCCCACCCCTGCGTAGCTATAAAAAAGGAATTTATTCCTTTTTTATACATTTTTTTTATATAAAAAAAATTCTCTTTCTGTAGGAGAATGAGAGGGTATTTAATGGGGAAAGCCAAAACACAAAAACAAAATCAGAGTAATTAGCTCAATTGGTAGAGCAACCGTTTTACACACGGAAGGTTAGGTGTTCAAGTCACCTATTACCCATACGTCTTATGTGGCATCAATTAGGTTTTTGTTTTCTACCTAATTGTTTAATTAAATACTATGTATTTTTATAGTAATTATAAAAAAAAATAAAAATATAATTGACACCATTAATAAGAAGTAATTTTCAAAATCATCCGTTTCATTTAGTATCTCCTTCGCCTTGACCCATGTATACAAGTATAAGTTTATTTAGTTTAACTTCTAGTGGGGCACTATCTATGCATAGTTTTAGTGGTGCATATAATATATATTATTTAGCATTAGCTATATTAGTATTTTCTATGTCATTTTGATTTAGAGATATCATTTCAGAAGGTACTTTTTTAGGTAATCATACCCATGCAGTGCAAAAAGGATTAAATTTAGGTATTATTTTATTTATAGTATCTGAAGCTTTATTTTTTTTGAGCGTGTTCTGAGCATTTTTTCATAGTGCGTTAACTCCAGCAGTAGAATTGGGTGGAGCTTGACCTCCATTAGGAATAGAGCCTGTTAATCCCTTTGAACTTCCCTTATTAAACACTATAATCCTACTTTCAAGTGGAGCTACTATTACTTATGCTCATCATTCTCTTATATCAGGGGATAGACATGGGTCTTTATATGGTACTATTGCTACAGTTCTATTAGCAATTATATTTACTTTATTCCAATGAGTAGAGTATAGTATATCATCATTTACTATTAGTGACGGAATTTTTGGTACATGTTTTTATTTTAGTACCGGCTTCCACGGATTATCTAGTAGTCCTATTTTTTTTTATAACCATAAAAACGTTTATTCAGATAAATTAGAGATTAATGTTCCAGAGATAAATTCTTTTTATTTAGATAGAGAATTTATAGAATGATTTGCAGGATTTGTAGATGGGGAAGGTAATTTTCATATTAGACTTATTAATTTAAATGATACTACATATAAATCCGCTCAATTTACATTTCAAATAGGTCTTCATAAGGATGATTTAAATACATTAGAATATATTAAAAAAAATATAAGGTGTGGACATATCTCTAAATCTGGAGATAGAGTTAATTATTTTGTAAATGATATAAATTCATTATTATATATTATAATACCTATTTTCAATTATGTTAATCTTAATAGTTCTAAATACCATCATTTTGAAGTATTTAAAAAAGCAGTGTTATTAACTAAAGATAAAAGTCATTTAACTGCAGAAGGAAAATCAACCATAATTAAGTTAAAAAAAGAAATGAGTAAAATGACTGGTAAATGAATACCAAGTACTATAAATTCCAAAATAAATATAACTAAGTATTGATTAATTGGATTTATAGATGCTGAGGGTTCATTTTCAACAAATAAATATGTACCTAGATTTAAATTAGAGAATCATATTAAAGAATTGGAATTATATAATAGAATAAAAGAATTTTTAGTAGTAGGTAATGTTTTATTAACGACACCTAGAGTTTATAAAGATAATAGTAATCCAACTATAGTTTTAGAAATTAATAAAATTAGTTATCTTTTAAATAATTTAATCCCTTTAATGCAAGATAATGATCATGTTCCTTTATTAAAAACTTTAAAGGCTCAAGATTTTATACTATGAAAAAATCTAATAGATTTATATCACAAAGGTTATCATACTACATTTGAAGGTAGATATATATTTGATTTAATCAAATCCAAAATTAACAAATATAGACTATCTACTCATGAGGAATTCGCCACTAAAAAACATATATCTATCTCTTTTATTAATAATTTATTATCTGAACTTTATGTAATAGATAGTCCTTATGAAATAAAACAGGGGTTGAGATATATTAGAGGTACTAATAAACTAGTAAGTGAGTCTTCTTCAATAATTGTAATAGATATTGATAAAAATAGTGAATCTAATTATAACAGTATGACAGAATGTGCTCAAAGTCTTAATATATCTAGAGTAACTATAAAAAAATATTTAAATTCAGCTAAATCTTATAAGGGGTATTTCTTTATTTATAGATCTTAATCTTATTATTTACTGGAAAAGCGTTTTTTTTTTCCTCGATCCACCCTCTTACTCCCAGGTAATTTTAATCGCCCTCCGGGCGAAATTACTGGGAGTAAGAGGGGGCGTAGGATGAGGGTTATAATAAATAATTAAATAAAAAAGTAAATAGCAAAAAAGTCTTTATATCAATCTTAGGTCGAAGGCGCTGAATGCGTATCAAGAAAAAAGATAATTTGCTGCCAAGTTAATGTATAATTTCTTTATACATTAAAAGGTTCAACGACTAGTTAATAAATATTTAAATTTCTTTTAAAGGCGTTCCTCCCTTACGAACATCCCTTCTTACTCTCCTCCCCTCTTTTTATACGTTTTTATGTATAAAAAGGGGAGGGAATGTGTGGCGAGATCATTATTTATATGTAATATTTGCCCCGCACACCGTCCCCTGAAACTCTTATACTCTGAGTTTCATCGAGCCCTCCAACTCTCTAAATCTTCGTATACTCAGATTTATAAGAGGTGAAGGGTCCGCACTTTAGATGCGGAGGTGGGGAGAGGACAATTAAAATTGATTTTTTTAATTATTAAAAAAAATTAATTGGGTGCGCTTATTCCATCCGAAGGATGGAATTAGAGAATATAATAAAAGAAAATAAATGACGTAAAACTTTTCATGTCAATCATAAATAAATTGTTTTTATACATTCTTCTCTATTTGGGTGCCTCTCTCTCATGCCATCTTCCCTTCAATTTTTTAATAAAAATTGATTTTTTTTTTTAATTAATTAAAAAAAAATTAATGGGCGGGCGGCGCAGTGCCCCCTCTCTCTCTCTTCGCTTTCCCAAATGGGTGCTCTGCACCAGCGAAGCAGGTAATTTAAAATAAAAAAAAAATAACCTAAATTATCAAAGATAATTGGGAAGAGGAGGTAGAGAGAGGAAATTAAAAAAAAAATTAGTTTTAAAAAAAAAAATAAAATTTTTTTAAAAAACCTGCTTCGCTGGAAGCAGGCAGTCTGTGTCCGGCTAAAGCAGGGGGTGGGTGTTTTTTAATATACTTAAATAGTATAATTAATTATAATTGTTATTAGATTAATAGAAAAAAAAATTTTTTTTATGAGTACTGACATTGATGACATAGTCTAAACAATATTGAAAAATATTGATTAATATTTTGTACACGTCATAATAGGTACATTATTTATAGGTGTAGCTTTATGAAGAATATATGCGTATCATTTAACAGATAATCATCATATCGGATTTGAAGGAGGAATATTATATTGACATCCCTCACTTCCCCCTACACTTTGTGTCCCGTAGGGTGGGGATCCTATATTAGGGTATAGCCCTCCAAATTAGTTTCTTAATTGTTAGCTGCCACTTCTAAAGTAGGCTGATTATTCTATGCGGGAACTAATCGTAGCTTCTCTGGTAGTGCAGTGCACCTACCCTTCCCCAGCTCCTACGGTAATTGGAAGTATGAATATACTCCAATACATCACTACCCGAACAACCGGAAAAAAAGAGTATACTCGAATTCCACCCCCGCCCCGATTGGGGAATGAAATTCTTCCAATCAGCCGAGTAAAAAAAAGAAGAGTAAACTCTTCTTTTTTTCATCTTTCTTCCTCCCCTTTGAACTCTTATACTCTGAGTAATATGGAACTTCTCACTGTCAAATCTTCGTAAACTCAGATTTATAAGAGTGAAGGGTCGTGTAGAGGAGGGTGGGCCTGGTTTTTTTTTGATTATAATCTATAATTGAATAATAGATTCAATTTATAATTATTATTATAATAGTTGAATTATTGATTCAACATATATTTGTTTGACAAATATATTTGAATAATAGATTCAATCCACAATTAGTTAATTGTGGACTCCAATTAATTTAATTGGAGCTATTAAATGAAAAAAAAAATAAAGAGGTGGAAGAAAAAAAAAAGGTTACTCCTTTTTTTTTCTTCCTTTTTTTTTTGGAACCCCCTAATTTCGGCATATTAGTGGAGAGACTCTTCTACTCTGAGTTCTATGCAGGGATCCCCCACTGTCAAATCTTCGTAAACTCAGATTTGAAGAGGTGAAGGGTTTGGTTAAACTGATAAAAATAAGAAAATTGGAATAGGTGCAAGGTGTCGTGAGTGCAAATCTCACATAATCATTGTTTTATTTTAGAATCTTAATGTTATAGCAGAAATTCTAATCTTAAATGATTTTATATGGTGAAAACGGTTAATAACTTATTGAGTGTCCGAGAAGAAGAAAAAAAAAGGTTACTCCTTTTTTTTTTCTTCCTCTTTTCTTCTCCGTCCCTGAGGCTCTTTTGCTCTGAGTCCTATGCAGAGACCTCTCACTCGGTCAAATCTTCGTAAACTCAGATTTATAAGAGGTGCCTGAAGGACGGGTTCTTTTCCTCCACTACTCCCCCATCCTCATTCAATCCTTTAATTCCTGGCACCTTTCCCCTCCCTTTTCTCTATAAGTATATTTCAATTGGAAATATACTTAATAAGAGAGAGGAGAGGAAGGGGGAGGGGGGGGGGGGAGGGGTTAGGTGAAGAGGGGGGGGGGTGAGATTTATAGAATATAAGATCTTCCAATTAAAGAAGAGAGGGACCACCCTTCCAAAGGTGGGGAGCGCGGCATAAAAAAACCTGCGTAAGCTAAGTAGAAGACCGTCGGTGGCTATAAACATCGCTACAGACTGGATCACCAACGTAGAGCTGAAATGTTCGCGAATGTACAGTCGGGACTTATAAATACAATAACTAAAATTAACAAAGTTATTTATTAAATTATAAGTTTGTTTGTAGATGTAGTTTGATTATTTTTATATATCTCAGTTTACTACTGAGGTTCATAGATATGTAAATAATTAAATATATAAAGAAAATTTGGTTAAGAGGGCGGCCAGGCATCCTAGCGGTAGCATGAGGTACGCCTGGCTTATTTTTTTTTGTAATTTTCCTTCTCTCACATCCCGTTTTTTTTTTATTATAATCTATAATTGAATAATAGATTCAATCTATAATTATTATTATAATAGTTGAATTATTGATTCAACATATATTTGTTTGACAAATATATTTGAATAATAGATTCAATCCACAATTAGTTAATTGTGGACTCCAATTAATATAATTGGAGCTATTAAATGGAAAAAAAATAAAGAGGCAGTCCCTGGTCCCCAGGGACCACCTCCCAGTCCCCCCCACACTCACACTGTGAGTGGATTGCACAGAGCAGACATAGTCAAGCTGCGCACCCCTCATACGCAGAGCAAGACCGGAGTCTGCTGCGTGTTGGCCCCCTTTCTGCGTAGCTGACAGAATGTCGAGACGCATAATGGGGGGGGGGGGGAGTCCGTACGGACATTGCGGCATAGCCGTGAGAGGCAATCTCTGAGTATCAGAGATCACCTGTCACCCTTTTCCGAACGAAAAAAAGAAGAGTAAACTCTTCTTTTTTTCATTTTTCTTCCTCCCCCTTGAACTCTTATACTCTGAGTAATATGGAACCCCTCACTCTGTCAAATCTTCGTAAACTCAGATTTATAAGAGTGAAGGGTGCGTGCAGAGAAGGGTAGGTCGGGGGGGGGGGGGGCTGCTTCGCTGGGGGGGGGGGGTCATGTTTAATAATTTGAGAGAAGGGGACCGGGGAATGGAGATCCTTCGGATCTTCCAATCCGCCTAGCCACCCATTATGCAGGCAGTTAAACAAAAAAAAAATGTTTTAGAGATAATAATAGACTAAATTTAAAAGAATTTAAGAAAAGTTATAGTAAATAATTATGTGTGTATATACAAATTTACTTTAAGCGAAAGGTTTAGGTATCTAATAGAAATTACAATTAATTTAAAGATAATTTTTTTATCATAATATATAAATTACAAGCTAGCAATACAAAGCTAACATAATACTATAATTTAGAAAGACATAATAATTCTAGAAATAGCTTGTTTTTGTCCGAGACGGGAAACCCCAAACCAAATTCTTTAATTTAACAGGTAAAATGCATTTTTGATAAGAATGATATTCAAGTTCAAGTCTTGAAAGAATTAAAATTATACTTAAACAACAAAAAAAATACAGGAGCAGCAGGGCTGCTTCTAGCGAAGCATTGCAGAGGGTATTAACAAGATAGGGAAGGAGGCTCTGGGACCAGCTGCGCTGGTGATGTAATAAAGAGAATTGGCCGAGTGGTTTAAGGCGGCTAGCTTGAGTCTAGTTATAATTTATTTTATCATGGGTTCGAATCCTATATTCTCTGATATGTTTTAAGTATATATTTTAACATTTAAATATAATGAATTCTCATTAGCTCAATGGTAGAGCAAAATACTTCTAATATTTTGATTTTAGTTCGAATCTAAAATGAGAATTTTTACAATAAGTGACTAATAATTATAATAATTCCCGACACTGCTTATACATGTAGGTCGCTTGCCAATTACCAGCGTAGCAGTGAAATTTTTCCAATCAGCCGAAAAAGAAGAGTATACTCTTCTTTTTTTTTTCTCATTACCTCTATCCCTGAGACTCTTATACTCTGAGTCCTATGCAGAAACCCCTCACTCTGTCAAATCTTCGTAAACTCAGATTTATAAGAGTGAAGGGTGCGTGCAGAGAAGGGTAGGTCGGGGGGGGGGGGGGGTGCTTCGCTGGGGGGGGGGGGAATTAAAGGGTGGGGCCGGAGAAGGTAATTAAGGGATGAACTAAAAAAAAACACGGATTAGGGCCGGGTAGGTTAGGCGCTGCAATTGGGATGCAGAAAAGTTACGTTCGAATCGTAATAATCCGATAAAACAGTTAAAATAAATAGTGATATAATGTACTAGATATACAAGGAAAATTTTTATATATATAATATAAATAAGTATATAAAGAGACTATTAAGGATCCCTGTAATAAGCTATGTATTAAAGAGTGCAAAAAAAAAATAAAATTATGTATTAAACATATAAACTCTTAGAGAAATTAAATAATAAACGAAGGCGAATTGAAATATCTTAGTAACTTCAGGAAAAGAAATCAAACGAGATTCTACAATTAGTGTGAATGAAAGTAGAGTAGCCTATATATTATTATATATAAATAAGTAAAATGGATACAAATCTGTTTAAATATTAAGGGGAACCTTCCTCTAAGGCTAAATATAATACATAAGCGACAGTGAATAGTACCGTGAGGGAATGGGTTGAAATAGTAGTTTTATAAGCAGCTTTAATTTATTTTTGTGAATACAAGCGTACCTTTTGCATAATGGGTCACCAAGTTAACATTAGATGCGAGTAATTTGCGTAGTTAAACCGATGATCATAAATGAATTAGTGTCTAAAGTTAGACCCGAAGCTAGGTGATCTTACTATAATCAGGATATAAAAAGTCCGAACGGGTAAAATTCCTCGATCCTGTTAGTAAGGATCGATTAGCCCGAACCTAAGTAAACCTTAGGTTATAAATCTTTCAATTGTCGGGGAAGTTCTAAAGCAACCTTAACTAACTTAGTTATAGCGATATACTAAGGGCGCAGGTAATGACTCGCGAGTATCCTTTAAGATTATCTTAAAGGTAAAGTAATATCAAGGTTGATTCTACGTAAGTAGAATGGATAATCCGCAGCCAAGCTTCTGAATTACTCAGAATAAGGTTCATCGACTAATAAGAGATTGGTTTACTTATATAACCTAGTTATTCTTTAGCTAGTTATTAGTAGGCTTAAAATATAGTCAAGCCCTAACGGAAACGTTACAGGATAATATTGTTAATTTGTATATACAAATCAAACAATATAATCTGTAAATGGATAGTACTTAGGATACTATTCCTTACTATTTAGGGAGAATAATCTCAACTAAATCCCAAAAAAAAATCATTACGTATATAAATTTCAAAAATCATTACGTATATAGATAGCAATGGGATAAAGAGAAGATACTGTGCTGTAGCAAAAGCATCCGAAGAATTATGGTAAGTGTAGTGAAAGACAAAACTGACCTAGATAGCTGGTAAGTATTAAATTACTTCGCATTCGTCAAAGCCAGTAAGTGGATGTGAACCATCTGCTATAAATCATCAAATTGCGGGAAGGCCCTAAAGTAATTTCAACCAAACTAGCCTAGTAATAGAGTTAGTGGCATAGGTAATGACTCATGGTATGGTAAAATCGAAATTGATTATTTAGAATATTCTAGATTAATGGGTAATCCGCAGCCAAGTATCCTTATTTTCAAATAATTTGAATATAAGGTATGCAGTTCATCGACTAGACGGTGGTTGGCTTTTATTTTTATTTATTAACAAAAAAAAATATTAGCTTAAGGTATAGTCATGCCCCATTCGAAAGAATGATTCATAATTTAGTATTTTTTTTTTGCTATACTTTAGTATTAGTTGGCAAGTTAACTCGTTAAATTTATTGGTTCTATGTGATATAAGAAAGAAGAGAAGAAATAGTCTGAACCATTATGTAAATAATGGAAATAATAATTTTATGATAACAAGTTGGACTGCGATAGTAATATACAAAAAAGTTTAACATAGCTGGATGTTTGTCCTCCAATGTTTCAAACCATTGGCAAATACACAGGTTAATTTCAAGAATTACTTAGACCCGTTAGGTTTAGGCGTTTCAAAAGTTGCTTAAGTCTGAGGTCTAAGTAGACTTGAAGCGAAGTTTATTTTTCCTTGTGCAGGCTATTTTTATATAAAAATTGGAAGAGCGGTGCACAAGAGATAAAAACGTTCAACGACTAGAGATACCGTACTCTTCCGTATTATATTCAATATTAATAAAAATTTAAAATTAAATTAAAACATGAATAATAATAAAAATGAAATAAATCTTAATAGTACCTGCTCTCACACAGATTTAAAGCCAGTTATCACATATTTTAATTGCCTAGATGATAAAAAGCGTATACTTTCGGATAATAAGGGTAAAGTAGGTATTTACCGTTGATTTAATAAAAAAAATCAAAAAACTTACGTAGGAAGTTCTGTAAATTTGACTACAAGATTTTATAAATATTATAGCTTGACTCAGTTAAATTCACCAGTTAAAAAAACTGTTGCTATACATAATGCTTTTTTAAAATATGGGTTCCAAAATTTTAAATTAGAGATATTAGAGTATTGTGCAGAAGGAGTTAATCCTATAGAAAGAGAACAGTATTATTTAGATATGTTAAAACCAGAATATAATATATTAACTAAGGCTGGTTCTCTTTTAGGTTCCCTTTGGTGGTGCAGTGCACCACGTAAGCTGGTAAGCCTTACGCGGTGCGCTGCACCGGAAGCATAAACCTGAGACTATCGAATTTTTTAAAAATGAACGAAAAGTAAGTGATTTAACTAGAGAAAACTTATCCAAATCAGCTACAGGTAGAATTTTATCACCAGAACTTAGAAAAAAATTATCTGAATTAAAAGAAGGTATTAAGCTTTCAATTGAAACACGTGCTAAAATTTCAAAGGCAGCTGTGGATATTAGAGGTGTAGCTGTTTCAGTAAAAGATCTTGAATCTTCTGTAGTAGTAAAGTATACAAGTTTAACAAATGCTGCTGCAGCTCTAGGTGTTAGTAGAACAGCTATTAGAAGAGCAGTAGATTGTGGTAAACTTATCAAAAAAAGATATTCTATCATATTAGGGTAAAGTATATTCATAAGTAAAAAAAAATACTAAATTATTGATATTTGAGTAGATCAAGTAAGATTATTCAAGGGATATGGTCCTATCTATATGCGATAGCTGGGGCCTCAGTTTCTGCGAAAACTATAAAAGTAGGCAATTTAAGTAACATCTTCGCAGGTACAGAACTTAATCTCAGGCAAGATGTAAATAATTTTTAAAAACAAATTCACATTTTACTTTGTATATATCGGGGAGTCGTAAAGACTTTATCGGTGAGTATGTAGACTCGGAATGGCAAAGATCCATCTTAAATTTTCAGACATAGAATGATAAGGTTGTATATACAGCCTTTTTGTGGATGTGAACCATCTGCTATAAACCATCAAATTGCGGGAACACCCTAAAGCAATCACAACCAAGTGAGAGTGGTAACACGTCTTATGGCTCAGGTAATGACTCGAGGTATGGTAAAATCGTGAGGGATTAGTTTAAAATGGGTTATCCGCAGCCAAGCACCTAACTTACTCTCCTCCCCTCTTTTTATACGTTTTTATGTATAAAAAGAGGGGAGGGAACGTTAAGATAGGTGTGCAGTTCATCGACTAAATGTTGGATGGCGCAAGCTTAAGATATAGTCAAGCCTCATCTTAAAGGATGCAATGGTAATAAAGTCATTTTGATTTATTAGCAAATTATCTTGCTAAATAAATCAAATGACTTATTATCAAAATGGATAATTTAGAATGAATTATTCAGGGAGAAGATTTTGTTTATAAAAAAACAATCAAATTATCTTATTATCAAAATAGATAAATTCAAGAAGATTTTTATAATTAAATTTGTGTGTATGTCAAAAGGGAAACAGCCCTGAACAAAAGTTAAGGTTCCAAAATCATATATTTCTTTCCAACCTCATTTTTTTATGAAAGTGGAAAGAAATTATTGTTAAGTGAAATTAAGAAAGTCTTTATTTAAGTCGACAAGGAGATGGGCTTAGAAGCAGCCATAATTCAAAGACCTGCTGGATGATATAGGAAATCATCCGTGTGGGTGAAACTATCAAACTCCGGGGACTTCCTAAAAATTTTGATACTAAACCAGATATGAAAATATTTGAGTGGCTGAACTAATTACTCAGGTATAGTAACAAGTCAAAATATGAACGAAAGTGAAATGGGATATCGCGGATCTAAGTCAGTAAAAAGTGAGATTATTACTGTAAAAGAGCAACGAGTAGACGGTAGTTACATTGAAATTTCTGGTCTCTTTTACGAAATTTCTAACCAATCGAACAGGAATTTCAATGTTGAGGTGTACTCTAATGGGCTTTGGAAAAAGTTATCAAATCAGAATCCTTTCTGAAAGAACACTAGATTTACAAGATATTGCAGTAATTTAAGTACAATTAATAATTTATCTCCTTATACAGTAACTGGACTTGTAGATGCCGAAGGGTGCTTTAGAATTTCTATATTGAAGAGTCCAAGATATAAATCAGATAAAGATAATCTTCCTTTTATCGTTAGACTTTATTTTCAATTATCTTTACATAAACAAGATAGCCTTTTACTAGAATCGATTAAAAATAGCCTAAATGTAGGTAAAATTTATTCATCTCGTATCCCCCTCCGGGGGATTAGAGATATTGTAGAATATCAAGTATCTTCATTTAAAGATATGAAATCAATAGTAGATTTTTTTGATAAATATCCTTTGATTACTCAAAAGTATGGAGATTACATACTTTTTAGAGAAGCATATGAATTAATGAAGGATAAACAACATTTAACTAAGGAAGGTCTATTAAAATTGGTAGCTTTAAAAGCATCTAGTAATTGAGGACTGAATTCAGATTTAAAAGAAGCATTTCCGGGTATTGTACCTATCGCTCGTGCACAAGCAGATAAAACAATACCAAGCCCGGAATGATTATTAGGATTTGTAAGTGGAGAAGGGAATTTTCTAATTAGATTAATTAATTCTTCTACTCATAAATTAGGATATCAAGTAGGATTAAGATTTCAAATAACTCAACATTGTAAAGATAAGTTATTAATGGAAAGTATAATAAACTATTTAAAATGTGGATATTTATCTACTCGTGGTGATATAGTAGATTTTCAAGTTACGAAATTTAGCGATATAATCGAAAAAATTATACCTTTTTTCGATAAATATCCTATATTAGGTATAAAATCGCAAGATTATTCAGATTTTAAATTAGTTGCATCTATTATAAAATCTAAAAAGCATTTAACAAAGGAAGGTTTACAAGAAATTATGGAGATAAAATCAAACAAAAATGACAAGCCAAATCTACACCCACAAAAATAAAATCTATTGTTCCTATGAGAAATTTGATCGCTATGCGTAACAGAGCACTTGTTAATTTTTTTTTAAAGGCGTCTAAAATTTAACGGATCTAAACAATGTACCGAAACTTTGTCTATAATTGATAATAATAAATAAATTATTGTCATTTACTGGGGTAGCAGAACATTGAGTGAACCTCCTTCATTATATTATTTTATAATAAATGAATTTAGCGCCTCCAATAGCCAATACCAAACCCTCCCTTCTAAATAAGCAGGGAGGGGAAAAGAAAAAGAGGGAGTGGGTTAGGAGGCGTATGAGTATAATTAACAAGTATAATTATTAACAGCAAACTCAAGAGATAATGGTGACATGAGTAACAAAAAAGAAGTTGTAAGTGGTAATTTTAAAATTACCCGATTTCTTAAAGAAATCTGACAATAGTCCAACTCTCGCCTAAAGCTTATGGTTTTTTTAAAGTAACGGCCTCTAAGTTTTATAATCCCAAAGGTTAAAACGATGAGCAAAGTCTTTATTGCTTCATAAACGCCACATTTTTAAAGTGAAAAGTGTGCTGGAAAATCGAAGTAGTATGTTAATATTTACAATGTATTAATAAATAACCGTACCTAGAAACTGAAACAAGTAAGCTAGTGTAGAATACGAAGGCGTAAATGAGCTAACAATCGTAAAGGAACTCGGCAAACTAACTACCGTAACTTCGGGACAAGGAGGGCTCATTCGTCCCAAATCTACTCTCTGCAGTAGCGCAGCTGCGCTACTGTAGAGATGGGTAAGGGTAAGAAGGAAGAAGCATAAAATCAGGTTGTACGACTGTTTAATTAAAACAAAGCACTTTGCATAAAGACTTAAAGTCTAAGTATAGAGTGTGATTTCTGCCCGGTGCCGGCTGGCTAACGAAAATAACTTACTTTAAAAGGTTTGGTACTGTAGGAACCCCCGGTTAATGGCGGCCTTATCTTGAGGGTCCTAAGGTAGCGGAATACCTTGACTGTTAAATGCAGTCTTTGCATGAATGAAAATTCCATTCCAATTCTATTTCCATATTTTTACATAATATGGAAATAAAATATTAGTCTAGGAAACTGATATTTTGTGCAAAAAAAAAAGAGGCAAACTCCGGAGACACCCTAAAGCTCTTAGTGAATTCTCACCCGGAATGGGATTCACGGCTCTGTCTAATAGATGGGGTTGTACTAAACTTTAATTTTTACTCTAATTCCTCGCCCCTCCTCCCTCTCTCCATGCCCCCTTTCTCTCCTTGTCCTTACGGATAAGGGGATAATGGGGGATCCGTATGGATTACATCTTCGATGTGAAAACTCATTCATATTATTATTTATAATAAATATAAGTTTTTGGGGATGGAGAGAGGGGGGGGGGGGGGTGGGTGAAAATAGAGCTAAGACTCTAGCGAAAGCTTAAAGCGGACGGAATAATTATCCGTGTATAGTAATAATCTAAGAGATCTCTTGAAAAAGAAATGGGTTATCGCGGATCTAAATCAGCGTTAAATTTAATGCTGTAAAAGAGCAACGAGCAGATGCTTCTTCAATATATAGTTATAATAGTATTTTAGTTATATATTGTAAGGTGTGCTCTAGTCACCGGGAAACCGGCGCTTAGATGAAATTAAGTACCCTAAGCTTAAAGAATATCCACAATAAACCTAAACCTACGGTTATATAAGAATTGGTATATAACTATGGTTAAATATTGTGGTCGGAATGATGTAACGATACAACCGCTGTCTCTACGATTGACTCAGTGAAATTGGCATAGCAGTGGTTACGTATGGTTACGATTTGTAACCTCGCTGCGTAAGTGAAAATCTTACTCTATAAATTACTTTTTATTGTATTTACGGTATAACCTACGTAAACCCCATTTTAAAAATTTAACTGTAGCCCGTCCTTCTATGCTTCCAGCATCTAAGAGGGTACACTATATGTAGAAAAAAAATTAAAATAATATTTTAAACTACACGTAGTAATAGGACGATTTGTCCAACCCTGTGTTTCTTTTTTAAAAAAAACCCAGAAAAGAGGGGTGCAGTATAAAAATTAAAATGTAAAACTTTTATTTGCAGTTAATGTAGCTTAATTATAATACAATAAGTATGAGTTATTTTTAATTAATATACTCATACTCCTTCCCTGCATTACCAGCCTGGTAATGCGGTTAAAAATATAAGGGAGGATAAAAAACTAGTATTCACTAGTATAAAAGTGAAGCCCTCGCCCTTAGGGTCAACTTAAGGATGAAAAAAAAAAGTAAAGGAATATTTTTAAATTAATTATATTTAATATATATAATTAGTCAACTAACTTAGGGCTACCAAGTACAGTATGAAACTTGGTCGAGTGGTACTACGCTCGTAAAATAAGTAGCGCCTATTTATAATATGAAAAATGATGATGAAGATAAAAAAAAACATCCAATATACTTTGTATAGTTTGGTTGTAGCAAAATCTCTTGTTACGAGATTTAGCTTTAGATGGTAGCAGTCCACCGCTCGCATTCACCAGGTAGCATAATTTTTTTATAATAATTTTACTTATACATATACAATGAATATTACTTTGATACTTTTTTGCATACTTTGATTTATGCTAGTTAGAAAAAATATTATTATTATACACATCTCAATAGGGATGGTATTATTTACTATAGCATTTTTAATATTGGGAAATTTTTTAAATATAGCAGGGTTTGCTTTAGAACAAAATTGAAAAAGCTACGTTTTTACTTTAGTTTCTAGTTTGGGAATTTTAGTAGCTGTTTTTAATTTAAGTTTATATTGAAAATATAAACTACTGTATTTAAATAGGATAATTTTACCTTTATTAGGATCTATAGTTTCTGGCTTTTTTGGTAGAAAAGTTGGTACATTTATAGCACACTTTCCAATTATATATTTATTTCGCATGATGACGATAATATTAGAGTTTAGCCGCTTATTGTGGGACTCCAATTTTAATATTATTTACGAGTTTAAACTTAATAGTTTAGGCACTAATCATAAAATAAATTTACAGGAGAATGATAATCTAAAATCTGAAGTATTTTATTCTGATATGGATAAAGAAAAAATAGTTAAAGATAATAAACCTGGAGCTTATCAAGAAATTAATTTAAAGACAGAATTTAATATAGTATCTAATGAAGATCTATTTAGTTTTGAATCCTGATTTGCAGGGTTTTCCGACGCAGAATCTAGCTTTACTATAGTACCTAAACAAGATAGTAAAGGTAATATAAATAGATATACTTTTATGTTTGCAATTGGGTTACATAAGGATGATTATGAAGCTTTAAATTACATTCAAAATAAATTAAATATTGGAATAGTTAGAATGGCTAAAGAAGAATGTAAATTTGTAGTAACTAAAAAAGAGGAGATTAGTAAATTAATTTCTCTTTTAGATATTTATAAGCTTAATACTAGTAAATATTTAGATTTCCTTGACTTTAAAAAAGCCTTTAACTTATATATTAATAGAGAAGGAAATTTGACAGAAGAATTAAAAACTTCTATTGAAGAGTTAAGAAAAGGAATGAATACAAAACGTATAAATTTTAATATGCCAGCTGACCATAAAATTATTATAACTAAAAGTTGATTATTAGGATTAATAGAAGGTGAAGGGTCATTCCAGTTATGAAGAAGTGATTTTGTAGCTGCATTTGGGTTAGTTTTAACTGAAAGACAATTACCTGTTTTAGAAAAAATTTATGAATTTTTATATAATAATTTAGGTTTTGATTCATATTCTAAATTTAAATTACAATTTTCATCAGTTATTTCTATAACTCCTCAAAAAGCTAGAAATAATAGTAAAGCTAGTGTGTTAATTCTTATTAAAAATATACATATTCTGAATAATTATTTTGTTCCGTATTTAGATGATATGCAATTTATAACTAAAAAAGGTAAAGATTTTAATGATTTTAAATTAATATGTAGATTGCTTTATATAGGAGCTCATAAGAATAATGAGATAAAATCCTTGATTTTAAAATTATCTTTAACTATGAATAATTATAGATTATCAACAAATCCTGAGCGAGTAGAATTATTAAGTAATTCAGAAATCGATACTCTAGTAAATGCAGTTCCTTTAATAGAACATTTAGAGGATGGAAGACAAAGAGATTTATCCACTAAAAAAATTATCCATCAACATTCAAGTAGTATCTATGAAATAATTATGCCAAATTTAGAGCAAACCGTTGTTTTAAAACAAACTTTGTTTGAAGCTTCGGAAGTTGTAGGTGTTAATATAAAAACTTTAAGTAAGATATTAGATAAAAACAATGATACAGTAAAAATTAAAGGAAACTCAGTTAAAAGAGTGGCTGTATTTTACAATAAAAAGTAAATAAAATTAAATAAAGGTTACAACCGAATAATTTTATAGTTTATAGAAAAAATTCAGGTGAAAACGGTTAACGATATCCTAATTTAAGACCGTCGGCAGTTGTAAATGTCGCTACAGACTGGATCACCGGGGTTAGGCTGAAATGTCTGTCCAAATGTACAGTCGGATTCTTTAACAATATATTTGTGTTTTAAACAATATATTTGTCAGAGGGAAGGATCATCATTAATAACAAATTAATGATAGCTATTATACAGTAGTAAGTTGACCTCTAAAAAGAATTGGCAGATACTGCTTACCTCTAGTTAGACGAGAGTGCGACTAGTAAGTACTTGATAATTTTAAATAAAAATATAAATTTTTTTTTAAATCAGTGAAATTATCTTACTGGCAATGTGGTGTGAATCCACCTAATAGCCCATTATTTGAGCTCATACGGCGTGCATTAGAAGTAATTCTGATGTGCGAAGCCCGTTAAATTTATAGTTTTAATACTATCCAACCTTTCTTTTTATACTCGAGCAAATAAAAAGATTGTAAGGTAGGTGAGCTAGATTATTATGGATAGTTGTGCGAATCCACGTTTGAAGCGTATAACTAGGTTTTGAGAAAAAAAAATAAGTTGATTGTAGAAAAGAGTTCTCGTTCTTTTCTTTATGGGCCTTATATCAACATACGTATAGTGGGATCCTAAGGTAATCGTTAAAGTGCTATCAAGTAAACTAGGTAAGCCCAATATTACCCATCTAATAAGATGGAAGTTAAGTTGTGAGACTTAATATATAATAGTGGGTAAAGGATATTCTAAAAAGCAAATGCCTTGCAGTAATAGCAAGGATATATCTATGATTAATTCGAAAGAATGCAGACTTAGAATAGGCGTTAATAGTTTAAACATATATTTTTTTTTTGCAAATCTCATCACTAAGTGTAGATTATACAAAAAATATATGTTTAAACAAGAAAAAATTAATGCTCGAGCCGTATGCGATGAAAGTCGCACGTACGGTTCCACGAGGGGGAAATTTTAGTAATAAAACGACCTATCTCTACAGACCCTATGCAGCTTTACTGTTACTAATTATTAGATATGGTTGGGGACAAATTTTAGTATATAAGGTAATTGATAAGATAAAAATGTAATACCTTTATTTGGGGATCGTATTGTATGGATTAATTAATCCTCTTGTCCCCCTTCAAAACCAAATTTTTTTTGGAGGATCCTCCCCCCACCCTTCCACCAGCTCTTCTGCATCTCATACTTTGTATGAGATGCAGAAGGGTTGGTGCGGGCGAGGGTGGGAAGGAGGTCAAAGACAATAACCTTAGAAAGGAAAAATTGCTAGGAGACAGTTTAAAAAAAAAATTGTTTTTTTTTTGTTTTATAAGCTGGGTTGGTTAAATTCCAACTTTAAAGTGTTAGCTAAATCTAACATAATTATATTTTATGCATTTATTGTAGCATACTCGAGTACGAGTCTGTTATCTTGGTAGTAGTTTAAAACCAAACGTCCTCTTCTCGCCTTCCCTCCTCTTCCCCACGTAAGGAAGAGGAGGTTATTAAATAAAATTAAATATATTTATATGAGGGAAGACGGAAGTGAGAGGAAGAGAGGGTCACACAAGAAAAAAAAATAAAAATATGGTTATCTTAGTTCCATAAGTAGCGTGAATCGCTACTATAAAAAGGATAGCTAAAAAAGAACTAGGTAAAGTTATAACTGAATAGTTCTTATTTCACTTTAAATTAAAGGTGAAAACGGTCAAAGGATATAGTTTTATTCAAGACCGTCGGCAGTTATAAATGTCGCTACAGACTGGTTCACCAGGGTTAGGCTGAAATGTCTGTCCAAATGTACAGTCGGACAAGGTTTAAATATTAAATATGTATATGATATATATGAATATATATATATATATAAACAGAAATTAAAATAATCCATAAAATGGATTTAACCTTGGGTTATGCGGGGCACAGACCCCACAAAGAGTAAATGGGAGTGTCCAATTATGTTTTACGCCTATTATTTATGGATGTATCACTAAATAAAATTTTAAATGTAATTTTTTTTGTTTGTAATAGTAGATAGCAATACGCTATATTCTATCTTATTTATGTATAGATGTACAAGCCTAAACACATAATGTGTTTAATGATTATTGCTTTTTTGTATCTAAATATTTTTATGGATTTACAAAACTTTAATGAGGAGCAATTTAATTAGGTAGGATTTTGATTATAGTGAAATTAGTCGTAGTTTAAATATAATGAATTAATCTTATATTTTATTAACTATTATATATTAGTATATAATGGTTATGTAGAATACTAATCAAGTTTAATGGCTTAATCCTGCCTTACTGTTTGACCACCAACAAGTCTTACAGTCGCGTAAGCGGGGCATAGGATCACAAGGCACTAAAAGGAAAGGTCTTGGATTATTGGAAAAGCTACGCTAGGGATGTTTGTCCTTCAATGTTTAAAACCATTGTTATTTAATAGGGTTAATTTCAAAAATTACTTATACCTTGCCCTTCCATCCTTCCCACCCTCGCCCTACCTACACATACAATCAATAAATCAGTGTGTGTGGTGGGGGGGGGGAGGAGAGGTGAGGGCCACACAAAGTGTGGGGGGGGGGGCAAGTTGTAAGTAGATTTGAAGCGAAGTTTATTTTTCCTTGTGCACGCATCTTTCACCTTCCCTTTCGTATAAATTTATTAAATAAATTTAATAAAAGAAAGGAAAGGAAAAAAAAAGAGTTTACTCTTTTTTTTTTTCTTTACCTCTATCCCTGAGACTCTTATACTCTGAATCCTACGGAGCCCCGCTCTTACAAATCCTCATAGATTCGGATTTGAAGAGGTGAGAGGTGATTAATTATTAATAAAAAAGGAAAATCTGATAGATGGTCCCCTCCCACACATACAATCAATGAAATCATTGTATGTGTGGGTGGGGCAAAAAAAAGAAAATGGGAATGTGGAGAAGGTGAGGTGAGGGGGATCAGAGCGGTTCCGGCCTTATATTTTTTTTTATTATAATCTATAATTGAATAATAGATTCAATCTATAATTATTATTATAATAGTTGAATTATTGATTCAACATATATTTGTTTGACAAATATATGTTGAATAATAGATTCAATCCACAATTAGTTAATTGTGGACTCCAATTAATATAATTGGAGCTATTAAATGAAAAAAAATATTAGCCTTCGGCGGCTGGAACCTACTTCGTTGGTGCACAAGAGATAAAATCGTTCAACGACTAGAGACACCCTACATTTTTTTGTCCGGTTTCTTACCCCGAATAAAAAAGGAATTTATTCCTTTTTTATACATTTTTTTTTATAAAAAAAATTCTCTGCTCAATAATGAGCCTGCCCTTCGGATGCAAAGCAACTTATTTTATATGGCGTAGCACTCGCTAGGCTACGCAGCGCTTTTATTGTAATGGGGCCGCGTAGTAATTTTGATTTTTATAAAATAAAAATAACCTAAATTATCTTTGGCTTTCCCCTCTCTGCATCTCATACAAAGTATGAGGAAGAGAGGGATAATTGGAGAGAGGGAGAGGGGGAAGAAGGATGAGGACATCCTTATGTTAAAAAAAAACAAATTTTTTTTAAGTTTTAATAAAGTATTGTATAATAATAATAATGTAAACTCTTTTATTTTTAAAAAAAAAATAAATAGTGATTATAAATTAGTACCTTTTACGGTATCAGTTAATGATACAGGTAGAATGAAATATTTACCTCCTGTAGCTAAAGAATGAAAAAATAGTGTTTATAACTATAACTCTAATAATATTGTTAACTATCCTGTTTATGATTTAAAAATAAATTTTTTAATCAAAAGTTATTTTAATTTATATTTTAATCATAAATTTTTAGAACATAAATATATATCTCCCGACTCACAAACTTTAGAACGGTTGGCCGTTAAAACACAAAATAAATCTTTAAATAAAATATACGTTAGTAAAGCTGAAATAAAACATACAAACTCTAAAGCGATAATTACAATTTATGTTTATAATAGAGAGAAATTTCTTTTATTAGATAAAATATTCAAATTCAAAGAATTCATTAAAAATAAAATAGGTAGATTAAACAACGCAAAAAATAATCATATATTTGCTAAACTTATGATTTTATCTATAAATAAAAATAAGTTAATGAAATTTTTATCTTTACCTTGAATAATTCTGCCTACCCCCGCCCTGATTGGGGAATGAAATTCTACCAATCAGCCTCCTCTTCCTCCGTGCAGAGGAGAGTTGGTCGTCAGGGGGGGAAAAAAAAATGAAGGCGAGACCGGGGGGACTAGTATTTTATGAAAATTAGCTAATTATAAAGTAAAGGATAATTATAATAAAGTTGATAGTACTTTATATATTAGAATGAAACATTTAGCTGTAATATTATACAGAATTTTGAGTATAATTAGAAGATATAGATTAAGATTAAGCTTAAATAAATATAAATTTGAAGAAGTCTTTTTATATAGATTAAGTAAATTAATAAGTAAATATTATGGTAAAAAGGTAGAATTTAATATTGTAAATCTGAAATCTCTAACTTTTAATGGAGATATCTTTACTGAAATTTTAGTCAAAAAATTAAAAAAAAATGGAACAAATTCTTCTCGAATTTTAAATATTTTATTAAGTAAAGTAATTTTACCTAAAGTAAATCGTGTAATAGAAAAAGGTAGAATAGAGAAGACTAAGAATTTAAATATAATAGAGAATAAGTATAAAAATCTTAATGTAAGTTCTATACTTCATAATAATACTGCATTTAATTGCAGTTTAAACAAATTATTATATAATATATATTATAAAAGTACCCTCCGCTCGCTAGAGCAGAGTAGCTTTGCGGGATTCCCTACCGCCCCATCATACATAAAATGTGTGATGGGGACAGGAACAGAGGAGAAATGGAAAGGTGGGGTCTCCTCCTTGTCCGGGTCCACAGGGGTGCTTGCTAAAAAAGAAAGTAAATTTAGCCGCCTTACGAAGTGTGGGGGGTTACATAATCAATATATTATACGAGATATTTTACTTGATAATATACAATATAAAAATATAGGAGGTGTAAGATTAAGTGTTAAAGGTAGATTAACCAGACGTTATAGAGCAGATAGAGCTATATTTAATTTAAAGTGAAAAGGAGGTTTAAAAAATTTAGATTCTGCGTTTAAAGGATTATCTTCTGTAGTATATAGAGGATATCTAGATTCTAATGTAGAAAAAACTATATTAAGTTCAAAACGTAAGATTGGTTCTTTTGCAGTAAAAGGTTGATTTAGCGGTAAATAATCTAAACTTTATAAGGTTCTATTAACATAAGGAAAAAAAAAATGAAGAAATAGTCTGAACCATTTTGTGAAAAATGGAAATAATAATTTTATGATAACAAGTTGAACAGGCTAATTTGCGCAAGAGTGTACAAAATGAGTGCGCGGTTTGGCACCTCGATGTCGGCTAGATATACCCCGTGAGAAGGAGGTAATAAGGCCAAAACCATCAAATTGCGAGAAAGCCCTAAAGCTATTTCAACCAAACTAACCTAGTGATAGAGTTGGTGGCACAGGTAATAACTCGTGATAAGGTAAAATTGGAATAGATGCACGAAAGGAAATGGGTAATTCGCAGCCAAGGTCCATCAAAAAAAAAATTCATTTATAGCTACGCTTAAATGTATTCAAAATAAAGATGACTGCAGTTCATCGACTAAATGTTGGTTAGCAAATAATCATATAGTTATTTGTTTAAGATATAGTCAAACCCCATCTGAAAAGATGCAGGATAATAACAGTCGCGGTATCCTCTTCTTGCGCCCCCATCTTCGCTCTTAATTGTTCAATTAAGGCGGAGGTGGGAGGACTAGAGAGGATTGGTAGCGCAACCTTCCTAAAGCTAAGACTTGGAGGGGTAAGTGCTGCCGACCCGCCCTCCCTTCTCTGCATCTCATACAAAGTATGAGGAAGAGAAGGTTTTTATTTCCCCCGGTGGTGCAGTGCACCACTAAGCTAGTTAGCCTGGCGTGGTGCGCTGCACCGGAAAAAAAAAGCCAAAACGAAGTGTGGGGGGGTTAAAATTTAGAAACTGTTATTTATCTGTTAATTGGGTAGTGTTAACTACTTAGGGAGAAAGACCCTAACTCAAGCCTATTATAAAAACGGCATAAAGGGTAAATTTGTAACTTATCCTCATGGATGCAGGACCTATGTAGGGTACGACTGTTCGTCGATTAAAAAGTTACATGAGCTGGGTTAAATACTAGCCCCTCACATGTGTGAACATGTGTTTATAAATTAGACGTAAATTTATAAAACGTAATTAAAATTATATTCTATAAGCACGTCTAGAATTTAATTAATTACGAATGAAAAACTGACAGAAAACGGTGAAGGCTAAGGTTTAGTAGTAAACTAAACTATGCTAATACCGTGGGAAAGCTGAATAAGAATAAAGTTTGCCCTCTCATTCTTCGTGCAAGAGGAGGGAGACCTGAAATGAATATTTAATAAATATTCATGTCAAGTTCTGGAAACAGATTTATTTTTATAAGATGCTCCCCGTAACGACTCAAGATTTATACGATCTTGGACTTATAGGTATAACCTATAGGTAACACCGTCAGCATTATAATATAGAAAGAAAATGTAGGTCATTCGTTTAGTTATGTGTATAATAATAGCTTAACAAAAAAACCATAGTTTACAAATTTTCTATCTTGGTTATTTCCCTAGTTTTTTCACTACATACTGTATATCTAATATTTTCTCGCTAAGTCTATGAAATTTATAAATTTATAAATTTATAAGTTTTAAAAAAAGATTGAGCTAACTTTGTTGGAAGTACATATCCAACCAAATATTTTTTTATCCTTCGCAAGCCCTCTTTTAGTTTTTTTTATAAAATAAAAATCTGCTCCGCTGCTAAATTTCGAAGAAATTGGCGAAGCAGCGAAGCAGGGGGGGGGGGGGATTACCCCTTTCTAGGAAGAAAGGGCTCAAAAAAAAAAATAAATAATTTATTATTTTTTTTAAATTCTTATTTATTAATCATAAATAAATAAGTAAAAAAAAAAAAAATAACGCTCCTCTGCACGGTACCCCTCTCAACATTTCTCACTAGAAGTGAAGAAGAGAGGGTTCAGATGCAGAGGTGTGGGAGGGATCATTAGCTATTTGCATATTTTTATTACCATCCTATCTTGTAGCGCAAGCGGTCGCTTGATTCTGTAAATTTAATAATAATAATAATAATTGTATATGATACAAAATAGAGTCTATACGTATAGTTAGCTCTAAAAAAAATAATATTTAAAAAAAAATCGTCTTCGTAGCTAAAATGATAATTTTCTTTAACTTAAGTCGAACTAATTTTAACATGGTATTTAATCATAATAATTTAATTACAATATTAATGAGAGAATACTCTGTTAATAGTTTAAATCCTAAAATGGATTTAAATTTAATTTCACCACTCTGCACTAATTTAGAGCTAGTCCAAAATAAGGAAACTGATTCTGGGTTTGTAACTTATCCTGTTAATTTATCAGAGTCAGAGGAGTTAGATGTATTAACTAGCTTTAAGAAAAATCCTAGAGAATTAACTGGTGATTATATTGCAGGGTTGGTTCAAGCTGACGGTTCCTTTTCCGCGATCTTGTCTAGAAAAACGAGAAATGATAAAGAATATTTTCATCTTTCTTTGGTATTCACATTAGTCCAAAACCAAAAATATAAAGATTTAATATTAGATATACAGAAAAAGTGAGGAAATATAGGTCATTGACATATAATAAAGAATGACAATAGTATAAGATATCAAGTTACTAAACAAAGTGATTTATTAAATATAGTTATACCTTTCTTTATGAAACACCAGCTTAGAAGCGGTAAACTATTAAGTTTTTTACACTTCAAATACATTGTTGAATGTATGGCGGCTAAAGCACATATTAATAATAAACAAATTTTCATGAGTTTAGTTGTAATAGCTAGTAATCTTAATCCCTTAGGAAAATTAGGTAATAAAGTTAGATATCTTAAACCTGAACAACAATATTATGTAATTAACAATATTCAACCTGAAGGGGTAGATATCAGTAAATTAACTGAGAGTATAAAAAATTTTAAACAAAATGATTTAACTTTAGATTTTTTGCAGGGGCTTTTTGATGGAGATGGAAGTCTTTCAGCATATATAGTATCTTTAACTAAAGATGGAAAAAATTTTAAACTATCTATGCGCTTTGCTTTTACTATAGTTCAAGATATTCATAGTTTATCTTTATTAGATGAAATTAAGTCTTACTTTAATAATATAGGAAATATACATGAACTTTCTAAAAATTGTAGTATATATAAAGTGGGATCTAAATCTGAGTTAATTAACACTCTTTTACCTAAAATGGCAAATAAGGAATCAATATATTTAGTTAAAGACCGTTTTGAAAATTTACCCCTTATGAAATTTAATAAAATATATTGTAGTTGTAAAATTCTTGAGCTTTTAACTCAAAATTATATAACTGAAGAAATTTTAAATAAAATCTTAGAGTTATCTTATTATATAAGTAAAGAGTCCGATAATATAAGCTTAAATCAATATATTAAAGATATCAAACAAAAATGATTATCTTAAACATAAGGGATTAGTTTTATTAGTTATGGCGATAAGCCTTTTCAAAAACAATTTTGGTTGTTTCGGGTATCCACCGGTGTGAATAATTAAGCGTAATACTTTATACATTTTCTTTTGCCCACGCTATATTTTGCGATTGAGCAAAGAGCTGGGATACTTAATACACTCTGAGCTAGTGTTACAAAGCTATATTAAAATTGAAGATATAGTCTGATCTAGTATGAAAATACTAGAATTTTCGTAAATACGTCGTGAGACAGTATGGTTTCTATCTTCTAGAGGAAATTGAATATAATAAGGAATAACCTATGTACGCAAGGAACTTGGCATATTAATATATTAATATTAATATTAATATATTAATATTGAAATAACATAATTATTAATCTCTGGTTTACCTGTTGTTTATATGTCCAAATATTAATGTAAATTATATAGGACTATCCTACTTTTACTTGAGTAGTTATATAGTATAGGCATGGCAGGAAAGCTATGTTAGTCAAAGATAAGTGCTGAAAGCATATAGGCACGAAGCTTACCTTAAGATATTTCTATATACATACGTAATATAACATTACGATTAGAATATTTATCTTTTGCGACCACCTCACCAATACTCCCCAAACACACCACCCTGTCGGCATTTCTTCCAAATAATTAACATAAAATGATGAGGGCCTACTTCCATCCCCTCCACTCACCACCCCCAACATTTATACTATAAATGGAGGGTGGTGAGTGGAGGAGGGGAAGATATTTTGATAGGAGATGTGTTTGGGAATCTGCCTTCGCTTATGCATCTCGACCCCTATCTCTCCATACTCCCCGTCCTTCCCCTCTTTCGATGTAATTAGTTATATATATAATATATATATAATATTATTACATTTAGAAAGAGAGGGGACCCCAAGCATATGCATATGCATCTTTTGGGTGGTCTTGCCCTTATAAATTTTTATAATTATAATCTATAATTGAATAGTAGATTCAATCTTTAATTATTAATATAATAGTTGAATTATTGATTCAACAAATATTTGAATTAAATACAAATATTTTTGAATAATAGATTCAATCCACAATTAGTAATTGTGGACTCCAATTAATATAATTGGAGCTATTAAATGAAAAAAACAAAAATTTAAAAAAAAAATAAAAAAAATTTTTTTTTGGCCCGGGCCACAGCCTGCTGTGTTTTTAACACCTGCAAAGCTGGGGGGTTGTCTCACCCATTTGAGAGATAGGGGCTTTAATTTTGAGTGCTTGCTGGCCTCTCCTTATTTTTTTTTATATTACGAAATAATTATGTATAGATTATTCGTAGATTATAAAAAAACAAATTAGCAACGCTACCCGTCCCACACTCTCAACCCTATTCCAAAAAGGGGGCCACCCCCCTTTTTTTTTTGCGCCTGCGGGGAATTTATTTATATATTCCATTTTTACAATCCCCCTATCCATACACCCATAAATATAGTAAGGATAGGGGGCCAGGGGAGGGGGTGGGTGTTAGGGTGTGGTGGGGGGGGGGGGGGTGGCGAGAGAGAACCAGAAAATATATATATAAATTTTGGGCTGCTAACGTCGGAGAAGATATTTTTTTTTATCCGTTCAGGATATGGAAAGTTGGTGGGGGTATATGGGGAGCAGAATTCTAAGAATAGGCTTTATTTGTAATAATCTAGAGATTTTCAGGAATAAAGTACTAATTTTATAAAATACTGAATATTTTATATATCTTACATTTATTTTGTCTAGTTAGCATAAATAGTAATGCAATTGTTTTGTAACCAATAGAAGCAAGTGCGATACTTGCACTAGGCTTTAATTACTAGATATCCTGCTTAGTTTGTGACTCGCTTCAAGCAGGTACTGTCAGCACAAAAAAAAATGGTTTGCCGAAACTTGATCTGATAGTTATATTAATTATCGAATCCTGCCTCCAGTCTGCCCGGAGGGCAGACTTTGGTTGCTGCGCGACTAGCGTGTTTTTTTTTAATAATCTATAATTGAATTATTGAATCAATTAATAGATTCAATCTATTATTAAAACAAAATCAAATTTTTATATTCCCCTCACCTGCTTCGCTGGAAGCCATAATTTGTTTTTAAAAATTAATAGAATTATCTATTCTATTTATCAGTTTAACTGTTTATTCAATAATAAAAAAAAAAATAACCTAAATTATCGAAGATAATTGGGAAGAAGAGGTCCTATCTATTGTTGAAAAAATAAATAAATTATTTATGAAATAAATAATTTATTTTTTTTTTTTCTCATGGCCCCCTATTCCTCCCACTTTCCACCCTCCCCTCTCTCTAAATGTAATAATATTATATATATATAAATAATTACATCGAAAGAGAAGGAAGGGTGGAAAGTCTGGAGAGTAAGGGGGCTAATGGAGAAAAAAAAAGGTAGGAAAAGAGATGAGGGACCAACAAAGTAAAGCTACCTAGCCTTGGGCTAGGTAGCAGCCCTGTAAATTTAACCCTCGTCTGTGTCAGAACCTGCGAAGCGTGGATAGGGTAGATAAAGTAGAGTAGGATAACACATAACAGGATTAGTGGTCAAGTGGTATGACATGGCTCTTTCACAGCCAGGATCGCGGGTTCGATTCCCGTCTAGTCTAGATAAAATGTAGCAGATGTGCAAATTCATCAGTGTAGCCATAACTAAATATTTATATATAATTTAAATATTTACCTATAAAATTCTCTCCTCCTTCGCGGTCCCCGGACCACCCCTGCGTAGCTATAAAAAAGGAATTTATTCCTTTTTTATACATTTTTTTTATATAAAAAAAATTCTCTGCATCTCATACAAAGTATGAGGAAGAGAGGGTTTTTGTTTTTATAAAAAAAAAAGGAAAATTAAGGCGGAGCTTAAAAAAAAATTCTCCCTAATAGGATGGTCCTACAAATCATTTTTTTAAATTATACCCCTCTAATTAGCCCCCCATAAGCAGATCAAGACAGAGTCAAGCTGCTCAAGTATGATTGGGGGCTCCGAAGGAGGGTACAGCGAAGCTGTGAGAGGCAGTCCCTGGAGGACCAGGTACCCCCATGCACAGAGCAAGACCGGAGTCTGCTGTGTATTGGCCCCCTTTCTGCGTAGCTGACAGAATGTCGAGACGCATAATCCCCCTATCCATACACTAATAAAATAAAATTTTATAGTAAGGATAGGGGGGCCGGGGAGGGGGCTCTTACAGAGGGTACAGCGAGCCCCTCCCCAGACCTACCCTTCTCTGCACGCAGGAAGAGAAGGTTTTGGGGGGGGGGGGGGGGCGGTCGAAAACATACTGGGAGTAAGTTTTGGGGGGGGGGGTGGGTGGTCCTACAAATAATTTTCCCTACTAGGGTGGCGTCCGCGCCCATTTGCGCAGAGCAGACATAGTCAAGCTGCGCGTCCTTATGAAATGTGGCGGGGCTCCCCTTCCATCAAAGACTACCCCCGCGGACTGCTTTTCCCCGCGGAGTAAACTTCGCCGCCACCCAAGTAGGGATTTCATAAAATTTCATTTATTGAAAGTTTGAGAGGAAGAGAGGGTTATTGAGTATATTTCAATATACTTATAAAGAGAAGGAAAGGGAAACCACCCAATTTTCAAATAATAAAAACAAATTTTTCTTTTTAGGACCACCAATTAGAGGGGAAGAAGTACAGTGCACCACTAAGCTAGTTAGCCTGGCGTGGTGCGCTGCACCCTAATTTAATCTAAAGTTATTAGTGATAGTGTAAGTTTACTTATAAATAAATCAGCGGATTAGTGTAATAGTAACATATTTGATTCATGGTCAAATGATTTAGGTGCAAATCCTTTGTCTGCATCTCAACGCATCTCTACTTTTTTCCTCTGCTTCTTTTAGTACCCTCCCCCGAACCTATACCCTCCTCGCCTACTCAAAAAAAACTAAGCCTTCTCCCTATCCTTATTAGCATTGCTAACCAAGGCCTTTACTTATTTTGATTAATAATTAATCAAAAAAAAAATCCGCAACTTCCTGCGTAGCCGGGGTAAACCAAATCCGTCCTTCCGAACCACCCCAACATATATAAAATATATGTGGGGGGGGGGGGGACCCCAGCAGGGGCTATTTTGTTTATGTTTTTTTTCATCTGTATTCCTTAATATTATAATTCATCAGCTACACTCCAGCAAAGCAGGAACAACCCCCAACATATATAAAATATGTTGGGGAGACCCAGTCGCTTCGCCACCCAAGTTTCAATAAAAAAAAAATGGGTCGCTTCGCCACCCAAGTTTCATAAAAAAAAATGGGTTGCTTCGCAGCTTCGCTGCTTCGTTGCTTCGCTGCTTCGGATCCACCCCCTCTGCATCTCCCACCAATTATCTTCGATAATTTAGTAGCGGAGCAGATTTTTAAAAATTACTGAAAGTGGGAGGAAGAGGGGGGCTAGGGGGGGGGTGAGATAGGTCGGTAAATATATATTATAGAGGTTAAAGCTGGCTTTTCTAAGAGGCTATAGCTTAATAGGTAAAGCATACTGCTCATGACAGTACCACTAAGTGTTCAAGTCACTTTAGCCTTAATCCGAGTGCTGTAATAGGTAGACAGTACTTGGCCTTGCCAAAAATTAGCCTGAATGCTGAAATTGGTAGACAGAACTCACTTAAGCTGAGTTGAGCACATCTCGTGAGCGTTCAAGTCGCTCTTCAGGTATATAGTAAAAAACATATCTAAAAATAATTCCCGGTAAGCACACCCAATTAGAGGGCGTTTCTCTCCAGGTCCACCCCCCTCTACATCTCCCACTGAAAGTGGGAGGAAGAGGGGGTCATATGGGGGGGGGGGGCAGGAAAATAAAAAAACCTAAATTATTAAAAATAATTGGGAAGAGGGGCTCCGTAGGAGGGTTAAGCAAAGCCCCCTAATTCCATCCGGAGGATGGAATTAGGACGAAAACTCATTTGAATTTTCTGATTAAAATTCAAAAGTTTTGGTAGCAGAGAAAACTTATAAGTTTTCTATCTTATTTTTATAGTATTGTATTTTACTCTGGGGACATAGTTTAATGGTAAAACTGTAACTTTGCAAGTTATTAATTTGAGTTCGATTCTCAATGTCTCCATTAGTTACAATTTATATAAAATTCAGCAGGGTGGCCACTCTCCGCGCCTTGTGGTATTCTCCCTCTAGTGCCTCCCATTCAATTAATTCTTTAATTAATTGAATGGAATTGTCGCTTTGCTTCGCTAGCCCTTTCTCACACCCCCTCACTCTCCGCCTTTCCGCCTTTGGCCCGAAGGTCCCCCCCAATACGCAGAGTACGACCGGAGTCTGCTGCGTGTCCCCCTTTCTGCGTAGCTGACAGAATGTCGAGACGCATAATAGAGGGGTCCGTACGGACATTGCGGCATAGCCGTGAGGCAATCTCTGAGTATCAGAGATCACCTTCCCACCTTCTTTTCTTCCCTTTACCTCCCCATCCTCCTTCATTCCTTTCAGTAGCGCAGCAGCGCTGCGCAACCTAAAGAAATCCCCCAGCGAAGCAGCCCCTTTAGCCTTCCCTCCTCTTCCCCACGTAAGGAAGAGGAGGCGCGGGGGGGGGGGGGGAGTAATTTTTTAAAATAAAAATCTGCTCCGCTGCTAAATTATCGAAGATAATTGGTCGGAATGGGAGGGGGCTCTTACAGAGGGTACAGCGAGCCCCACAATAGGGGGGGGGCGGTCGAAAACACACAGGTAGTATGTTTTGGGCCCCCTTTCCGCAGAACAGACGGAGTCGAGCTGCGGAATGGGGGGGGGGGGGGGGGAGATTAGGAAGCAGCTGACCGGCAGCGGCAGTCAGAGGCTAGTAACCTTTTATTTATTTTTTTAACTGATATTCAAATTCCATAAATTTATATCTATTATAGGTATGAAATTTAGCTTGAGAAGCTCAATAGGTAGAGTGGAGAATTGAAGCTTCTTTGGTTGTAGGTTCAAATCCTATCTCAGGCAATAAAACCCAAAAAATATAGGCTCAAATAAAGGTGATGATGGAATAGGTAGACATGAATAGCTTAGGACTGTTTAAAATTTTTTAATTTTTATCCGTTCAAATCGGATTTACCTTATAGTATGTTGTGGACTAATCGGGTAAGTCATAAATTTTTGATATTTACTAATGAGTGTTCGAGTCACTCCAACATAAGATCATTAGAAGATAAATATGATCGATTGTAGTATTTTTAATCTCCTGTACCTTAAGTCAACCTATTCTTTCATTACTTCACGTAAGCAGGTATTCCTTAGTGGAGCAAATAAATATCCATAATAAAAAAAAATGTTTTTATAGCAGCTCATTAATACTGGCGAAGCCATAAAAACCACCGGTTTTTTTTTGGTTTAATCATAGATTAAAATAAAGCATGCCTGCTACACTAGTCAAAATTGGGGGGGGGGTGTGCTTCGCTAAAAAAAACTCTTTTTTATTTATAGACCTACCTACGGAGGGGCATAGTGCTTCGTCGTTCTCAAAAAGGGTGGTCCCACACTCTCTTTTCTCCTTCCCCCTTCCCATTTCGCCCTCCCCTCTTTCACCTTCCCGGCCCTAATAGGAGTATTATAAATAATACTTCCAATAATAGGGCCCTTTCCGCAGAGCAGACAGAGTCAAGCAGCAGCGGCCCGTAAAATTAAAAATAAAAAAAAAATGACCTAAATTATCAAAGATAATTGGAAGGACCACCCAATTTCAAATAATTTTGAAAAAATTCTTTGTAGGACCACCCAATTTCAAATAAAAAAAATTTGATTTTAAAATTTTATTCTTTGTATGACGGGGGCCCGTACGGAGTGTGCAGCTACGCTGTGAGAGGCAGTCTCTGCTACGCAGAGACCACCGAACCCCCTCTCAACCCTATTCCAAAAAGGGGGCCACCCCCTTTTTTGCGCCTGCGGGGAATATATTTATATATTCCATTTAAAAAAAAAAAGGGGGGGGGGGGTAGGGTGTTAGGGTGTGGTGGTGGTGGGGGGGGGGGGGTTGGCGAGGGGGTTTTTTGTTTGTTTTTGTTTTGGTTTTTCCGGCAATGTAGTATTTCTCAACGAAGCCATAAATTTGTGGATATAATCTATTAATAATTTATTAATAATAACAAACAACCCCACAAATCTATGGATTTAACAATTATTCAATTCTTGAAACCAAAATAAAAACATTAAAATAAAATTTAAGAGGAACGCCACTCTTATTTTTTTTTCGCTTTGCCTCTCTTTCTCTCTTCCGCTTTCCCAAATGGGTACTCTGCTCTTACGTAATGTCCCCCTTTCTGCAGATCAAGACAGAGTCAAGCAGCAGCGGCCCGTAAATTTTACAATAAAAAACCCAAATTAACCTAAATTATCAAAGATAATTGGAAGGATGGAGGGGGGGGGGGGTGCACTAAATTTTTCTGTAAAAAATGATTGAATAAACAGTTAAATAAATAAGTAGATTTGATAATTCAATACATTTTTACATAAAAATTAGTTTCTCTTGCCGCCTGCGGCAAGAGAAACCTGCTGAACCCCCTCAATATTGAGCATGCTATGCTCAATATTGAGGGGACCCCCGCTTCTTTTCACCTCCCTTCTCTCTATAAGTATAAATAATAAGAGAAGAGGTACGGTAAAAAAAATACCCTTTTTTTTTTGTTTTGGACGCAGGTAGTGCTGCCTATCCCAAAGGCCCTTAGGGGAGCAGCGCACCACGCCAGGCTACTACGCCGCCGCTTAGTGGTGCACTGCACCTGGAAAATGCAATTTTACCTCCGCAAAAATTTTTTATAAAAAATACCTACCAACCAAATTAACAGAATAGTGAGGGTAGGGCTAAAACAAAAAAAAATAAGAATATAACTTAAATTTTATAAGATATTCATTAGGATGATGTAGCTCAATAGGTAGAGCACCTGAGTGTGGATTAGACTGTTCCCTGTTCGAGTCAGGGCATCATCCCGTATAAAGATACACATAACATAATTATAGTAAAGTAGTAAAATACTAATTTTAAAACTAAAGTTTCTGCTCTTTCCCCACCAATAATCACTAAACAAAAAATTAATAGTGGTATATATATATATATAACCAGGTCGAATTTTTTTTTATCTTTTTGAATAATAAACCATGACTTGTAATAAATCTTTTATATTTACGCTCAAATCCACAATACATCATCGTTATCCAGTAGCTTAAATCTATGAATAATTTATTTTTTTTTGCCGATTTACCAAAGAGAGTTTTGAAGTAATTTATATAAAAGTTTACCTACAGCATCACCTAACTTTTTTGTTTGCATTAGCCTTCCTTTTAAACATCTCCTTAATATACTCATCAAATACCCCAACACCCCGATCGAATTTCAGAGTCGAAATAATTTAAACTTCATATCCACCCCCTTTCTCACATCCCCTCACTCTCTAATGGGGCCTTTCCCCTCCCTTCTCTCTATAAGTATATTTCAAATTGAAATATTACTTAATAAGAGAGGAGAGGAGAGTGAGGGGGCGTAATGGAGAAAGAAAAGGTAGTTTTTTTAATAAACACCCATTTTAATAACGCTTATTGCAAAAAATCAGGATAGTTTAAAGGTAAAACCTTAATTTCATGCATTAAAGATGAGAATTCGATTTTCTCTCCTGGTTGAGACCGATATAAGGTCTCTAAAAAAAAATTCTATAATGATAACTTTATCTATATTATGTTTATTATTTTCTAATGCTGTCACTTTAAGACGAGATCTGTCAATACTTTTTAATAGAATAGCTATTATTGCTTTAATCTATTGTTTTTTACATGAAATAATGAGTTTATCTCTTATAAATAAAGGAATTGGTTTACATGGAGGTTTACTTCATGTAACTAATATAACTCAAATATTTCATATATTTGTTTTTATAGTTTGTATATTAATATTACAACTAACTAGTTTTTTCCCTAGAAAAGTTTGAGTTAAAGAACATTCATCTTTAAATGATTTATTATTAAATAACTTAATATTCTATAGAACTAAAATTATTAATAAAATGGGTGAACATTTAAAAATTATAGAATATCCTGAAGAAGGTGCGAAGGCACCATTAACTATGAATAAACCCAGTTTACAAATATAAGTCCCTTCGCTTTCCCTCCTCTTCCCCACGTAAGGAAGAGGAGGCAAAAAAAAATGGGGGGGGGGGTGGTGCCAGTGCACCACGTAAGCTAGTAAGCCTTACGTGGTGCCGCTGGCACCGGAAAATTCTATTAAGAAAAGGTAGCTTAAATAACTTTAAAATATGTATTAATCAACGCATTTTTTTTGTTTCAAAATATTGTTTCAACAAATATCTCCAAATCTTAATCTCCTCTTAATTATAATCTTAGTTTTAATCCTTGATTCCTAACAGGCCCCTTTACAGATGGTGACGGTTCATTTAATATGTAGGTATCTAAAGATATAAGGGGTAAATTGTTGTGTAAAGTACAACCACTTTTTACTATCGGTCTACATAAAAGGATCTACCTCTTACTTAGAATTCAGGAATATTTCGGAGGTATTGGCAAAATTTACACGTGAAAGGCAGATGAAACTGTTCATTATAATATAAATTCGCTAAAGGATATACTAAAATATGTAATCCCTCATTAGGATAGTTACCTTTTGGTAACTCAAAAGAAAGCTGACTATCTTTTTATTAAGTTCTTAATGGGGGCCACTTAGTAATTTTTATAAAATAAAAATAACCTAAATTATCTTTGATAATTGGTCAAAAGTGGGGGGGGGGGGGGAAAGGGAGGCTGCTTCTGATTTTTTAGAATTACGGAATAATTATGTATAGATTATTCGTAGATTATAAAAAACAAATTAGGGAAAATAGTTAAGATTAAGGGAAAAACTATCAAACTCCGGGGAAGTCCTAAAGCTTATGATACCAAGCTGGTAGTCGAAAGGTTATCAGTGGACTAATTAATCACTAGTGTATGGTAACAAATCATAAGATAACTAGAAGTCCCAGCCTGCTTCGCTGGCAGGGGTTATACTATAACCCCTCCCCCTCTTTCTTACCTATACAAAGTATAGAAAGAGGGGGGGGGGGCTTAGGGGGGGGGGGGGGATGGACAATCGCGGATCTAAATCAAATAAAAGTAACGCAGGCTCTCCCTCCGCAACAATATGGTGTGGTAAAATTTCTGCTTCGCCGAGATAATTATTTGTAAAAGAGCAACGAGTAGACGATAGTTGGTTATTAAATACTCAGAGATTTAATAATTTAAGGTGTACTCTAAGGGGGTTCGAAAGAAATTACCTATCTGGAAACCCTTCTAATCAAATTCTAAATAAATTATATTCAACAATTAATAATTCACAAAAACCTTTGCAGTTCCGCCTACCCGATCACGTCTATTTTTTTTTTAATTATATTAAAATAAGGCACTCATGCTTCGCTCGTCTCTGGCGCTTTGTAAGTTTTGGTTTTTTTTAAGTTTCACGATGGCTGCCTGCCTGCATGCGGTCAACCCCAGAAAAGGGTTCCCCTCTTTCACCTTCCCTTTCGCCGCTTTCCCAAATGGGTGCTCTGCACCAGCGAAGCAGGTAATTTTTAAAATAAAAAATCTGCTCCGCTGCTAAATTATCAAAGATAATTGGAGGAGGGTAGGTCGGGCCCCATGCACAGAGCAAGACCGGAGTCTGCTGTGTATTGTCCCCCTTTCTGCGTAGCTGACAGAATGTCGAGACGCATAATAGGGGGGGGGGTCCGTACGGACAGTGCGGCATAGCCGTGAGAGGCAATCTCTGAGTATCAGAGATCACCTCTGGGGGGGGGGGGGGGCTCTTACAGAGGGTACAGCAAGCCCCCACAATAGGGGGGGGGGCGGTCGAAAACATACTGGCAGTATATTTTTTTTTTTGGGGGGGGGGGGGGGAAAGTAAAAAAAAAACAAACCAAAATAAAATACCAAGATATTTTAAGTTTAAACCTTAATTCATAACAGGTTTCACAGATGGAGATGATTCATTTGCGGTTTCTATCACTAAGAAAAATAAAGTACAGGCTGATGTGTACTTTGGGAAGGTACTATGTTGGCGTTTATTATCAAACTCCGGGGACACCCTAAAGCTTTTGGTACTAAGCATTTATGGTAAACTAAAATGTGGTTGAACTAATTACTCAAGTATAGTAACAAGCCAAAAGATGAACGAAAGTGAAATGGGCAATCGCGGATCTAAATCAACCATAAAATGATCTTTAATAAATTATTTTCAAAATATGGTTGTAAAAGAGCAACGAGTAGATGGTAGTACACCAATATATATATTAGCTACTATATATAGAAGTGTAAGGTATACTCTAGTGGATTTAGAAATATTTTATCTATTCAAAATCCCAACTAAACAAACATTAAATAGAACTTCTCATACTTTATTAAATAAAGTATTAAATCCTAGATTTATTACCGGATTTTCATATGCTAAATCTTCTGCTTTTGGGTTTTTTATCAAGGGTGGTGTTTGTTATTTTAGTAATACAAGTATTAAATTAATGGACCGCAATAGAATACCTTGTTCTGATAGATGTGGTAAAATTCGCCCAACTAATAATGATTACACAGCTTTAATAAAATATAAACAGGAATTTGATTCTAAATATTCCGCACCCGATATAAGTATGAATGATAAAATGAAAATTCTAGATGAGAAAGCTGGTGATTTAGCTGTTGCATATAGAAATGATCTTTCTGGTTTAAGAGCGCGGAAAGAGATGATTAGTGAAAGATTTTATGAACTATCTTTAATACAACGTGATCATTTTTTTGCAAAAAATACATATGCAAAAAATAAGCTATTAGAAACAAAGTCGGATGTTTGTCCACATGATATTTTTGATTACTTGGTGAATCATACTTTAGATAAAGATAAAGTACATTCTTCTAGTGTATTTCTGGAAACAATAAAATATAATTCTTTATCAGTAAAAAATTATCAACTTTTTACGAAAAATCTAAGGGAACATGACCAAGCAATAGCTCTACTTGAAAATAACAAATATGCTTATTTAGCGAAATGCGAAAAAAGTGGTAAATATCAGTTAATAGATAAAGAATATTTTAAAACACCTTTTAATATTGTAAAAACTCAAGATAATTCACTTATTAATTCTTTAGATATGCAAGCTCAAGCTAGTACTTCGAATACGCAAGCTCAAGCTGGAGAATCATCTACTAGTTATCTTAATAAAAGACCTCAAACTGTGAGTCAAGCAGTTTCTGATCTTATTAGTAAAGATAAACCATTTAAGCGAGTTAGTATGGAAAGTATTAATTCGCCACAAATTTCAGACTGCGACCCGTCTGTACCATATAAAATGGAATTTGGAATGGTAGATATAGATTTTGTGTTTCCTAGTAGTATAAAAGTACCTAGTATAAAAGTTCCTAGTATAAAAATTCCTAGTATAAAAATTGATGACTTGATGTGCTGTTTGAAAGATATACATATAAATATAGATATTAATGAGTGACTATATATAAGTTTTATAATTATAATAAAGGTAATACAACTTTTAATAATATATGACCCATTATGAAATTATTATTTTAATCGTTATGTTAGCCCTATAATATGTTATATATGTAATAAATTTATTAGCCCCATAATATGTAATATAAATAATAAAATACGTAATATAGGTAATAAATTACATTATAATAAAAAATCAAGAGCTGAAGCTAAAAACAAAAAACCCAAATAAAGAGTATTTAAATCTAGAAGGTTTAAATAAAATAGTAAAAATAATCAGGTATGAATCTTAGTAGAAAATGAGAAAGTTCTGTTTAACAGTGTAAGATTAGGAAGACGCAACCTAAGAATAATACGCTTAAATGTTATATGTATGTTTAATTTGATTCCAGGAAAAATTGTACCCATATTTACTATAGGGTTAGACCAAAAAGATCTAGATCTTTTTAGTACAAATAAAAGCCTTTTTTTTTTGTCGCTCCATCATATTGGGGGGGGGGTAATATTTATACTAGTCAAAGAGGGATAGTTTACTACTGTAGTTACTGTAAAAGATTTAATAAAGTATATCTTACCTCATTTCGATAATACCCTTTAGTTACTCTTAAAGGATTACCTGTTATTTAAGGAAATAATCCTTCACCCAACAAAGTAAGCTCTCTCCAGCAAAGTAGTGGGGGGGGGGCCTACCCAAATTGGGTGGCGTAGCAGATTAAAAAAAAACCCCAAATTTTTTTTTTTGAATTAATTAAAAAAAAAATTAAATGGGTGGCCCCTCTCTATATATAATAATATATAAATATATTATTAATAAGAGAGAGGAGTGGAGAAAAAAAAAGAAGAGTATAATCTTCTTTTTTTTTTTCTCAATCACCTCCGTCCCTGACTCTTATTCTCTGAGTAATATGGTGCCCTCCACTGTCTAAATCTTCGTAAACTCAGATTTATAAGAGATGAAGGGCCACCAATAATCAATAGAATAATTATTGGTGGGGTTTACTTCCAACCAGAGGTAGGGCCAGTAATTTTTATAAAAATCTGCTCTCCCGCCTTCCCTCCTCTTCCCCACGTAAGGAAGAGGAGGAATATTGAAGGGGGGCTGCTAAATTATCTAAGATAATTGGAGAGAGGGGGCCCTCCCCTACAATTAATTTTATATTTATTTTAAGAGGCACGCCTTTAAAATTAATTTTTTTTTATCCCATCTTTATCGATTTATCTTTATAAATCGATAAAGATAAAAAAGTCTGCCCCCAGTAATTTTTAAAAATAAAAAAAAAATAACCTAAATTATCGAAGATAATTGACGAAGCAGGGGGGGGGGGTCTACCTCTTTTTTTTTTTTGCCCCTCCCTCATTGGAAGTGTGTATACACTCCTCAATATTGAGGAGGGAGGGGGGGGGGGGGAGATAAGAGTAAGAGGGAAAGAAAGTGGTGGTGGTGGTGGGGGGGGGGGGCGTTGCCTGAGGGGGGGGGGCTCCGGAGGAGGTCAGCAAAGCAAAATACTGTACTTTGCTTTAAAATTCATTAGTATTTAATTAATTAAATACGAACAAATTTTGGGTGATATATAGATTGATTAATTTAGAATTGGTTAGATAAATCCAGTCTACTTCGTTAATTTTATTATTTGTAGTAAGTGGAGCTATTTTTTTAATGTCTACTAATGATTTAGTATCTATTTTTTTATCAATAGAATTACAAAGTTATGGTTTATATTTATTAAGTACCATTTATAGAAATTCAGAATTAGCTACAACAGGGGGTTTAATTTATTTTTTATTAGGTGCTCAGGGGAGTGGAATACCCCTATTTATGTGCCTATTATTACCAAACTCCAGGGACGCCTTAAAGCTTATGATACTAAGCGTTGCTTGAAAAAGCATTAGTGGCTGAAGTAATTACTCAGGTATAGTAACAAATCATAAGATGAAGGAAACTGAAATAGGTTATCGTGGATCTAAGTCAAGAGATGATAAAACAGTACTTGTAAAAGAGCAACGAGTATATGGTAATACATTTGATTATCTAACGATGTCAAATGTAAGAGGTACTCTAATGGGTTTCGAAAGAAACTATCTAACCGAAGTTCCTTCTAAACGAATAAAACAACTAGTAAGATTTTATACTTCTGTTGTACAAGCTCCCAATAATATTGTAAATTTAAGTGACAATATTACACAAAAAACCTTGAATCCTTGATTTATCACAGGGTTTATAGATGGGGAGGGATATTTTTCTATTGGTATTTCTAAGAATAAAAATAAAGTAGGTTGACAAGTAAAATTAGAATTTGGTATATCATTGCATGAAAAAGACAGAGCTCTTTTAGAAGATATCCAAAAGTACTTTTCCCCGAAGGAGGGGTATTATTTTTACACATCCAACTCACAAAATTATTAATTATCGTGTGCTTTTTAAAGATCTAGAAAAAATTATAAAACACTTTGATCAATATCCTTTAATAACTCAAAAACTCGCTGACTTTGAGCTTTTCAAGTTAGCATATAAATTAGTTTTAAATAAAGAACATTTAAAGTTAGAAGGGTTAAAAAAAAAAATTGTAGCAATAAAAGCTTCAATGAATAAAGGTTTATCTGATCAATTGCGAGCTGCCTTCCAAGATCTTATATTGATACCTCGGCCTTTAGTCGAAAATAAGATTATTCAAGATTTAGGATGAATAGCAGGATTTGCAACAGCAGAAGGTTGTTTTTTTTGTAGGTATTCAAAAATCTGTAACAACTAAGTCTGGAGTGAATATACAATTAGAATTTAATATCTCTCAACATAAAAGAGATGAACAGTTAGTATCGAGTTTAGTCAAATTTATAGATTGCGGTAATACCTATACTAAAGGGGACATTTGTAGATTTAGAGTAACAAATTTTACAGACATTGCTATAAAAATTATACCTTTTTTTAGAGTAAATTTCATCTTAGGTGAAAAACTTAAAGATTTTGAGGATTTTTGTATAGTAGCCCAAATCATGAAAGACAAAAAACACTTAACTCTTCCTGGGTTAGATCTAATTCGTGAAATAAAGGCTCGAATGAATACAGGAAGAAACTAAACAGAAATTTACTTTTTTTTTTCCAAAAAAATAACGAACTCTAAATTAAATATTTATTGTATCTATTTTTTATAGATATCGTCAAATATAGTTGTTAAGTATGATAAATTCGGCGGCCATGGGTTTAAGTTCTTGTTTTATTTTGTTAGGATCCGCCTTATTATATGCAAATTCTGGAACAACTAATATGGATGGTATATATATTATTACTAGTATAAGTGATAATATAAATTCTTGATATCAACCTTATTATATAAATTTTTCTTTACTTATTTTTAGTATAGGTTTCTTATTTAAAGTTAGTGCTGCACCTGAAATGCAACCTGGGGAATTGCAATGAATTAGGGTTAAATTATTAAATTCCAGGGACACCCTTAAGATTCTGATACCAAACCTCAGTTGAAAAATTGATAGTGGATGTTTTAATCAAACATGTATGGTCACAATTCAGAATATAATCGAAAGATTGATGGGTAATCGTGGATCTAAATTAGTAGAGATAATCCTACACTTTATGTGGGGATGATTTACTGTAAAAGAGCAACGAGTATACAGTAATTATAAGAAAATTAATATTTCCTTATTAAGATGTACTCTAACGGGTTTCGAAAGAAACTATCAATTAAATACCCTTTCTAAGTTTATAAATAAATCAATTAAGTCATATTCTACATCTAGTAGATTCACTGAAGATATTTTACAGAATAAATTAGGGGGAGCATAAGATATGGCCTGATTTTTATGTGGGCTTGTAGATGGTGAAGGTTGTTTTTATGATTAGTATTACTAAAAATAGTAAAAATAAAGTAGGTTGATCTGTGAAATTAGTATTTAAAATAGGTTTACATAAAAAAGAGCAAGCTTTATTAGAAAAGCTTGCGGAATTTTAGGGTGTAGGTAACATGGCTCCAAGTGGGGATTGTTAACACTACCGTGTAGAATCTATAAAGGATCTACCAATAGTAATAGAATTTTTTTTTGATAAATACTCACTTATTACAAAAAAATATGCAGATTATCTTTTATTTAAGCAAGCAGTAAACTTAGTTATAAATAAAGAGCATTTTAACTATGGAAGGACTTTTAAAAATTGATTCTATTAGAGGATTAATGAATAGAGGTCTACCTTCAAAATTAGTAAAAAAAAATATTAATACTAAACTAGAAGCTACAACTGCTACAGAGAGTAGTTCTATAGTGGAGGCAACTAATCTTCCGATATATCTTACTAGACCCTTAGTTCCTAATTTTCCTAACCCAGCCCCTCAATGATTAGCAGGATTTGCTACGGCTGCCCCAACGAAGTAGGGACGGGTGTTTTTGTTTTTTTTTTCTCCCCCCCTTCCTTAATTGGAAGAATTTTATTCTCGCCCTCCCTCCTCTTCCCCACGTAAGGAAGAGGAGGCAATTAAGGAGGGGGGGGGGGGGGGGTTATTTCAAAATCCAAATCAACTAAACTAGGTGAAGCTATTCAACTTAAATTTATACTTGTTCAACATATTCGAGATGAACAACTGATGTTAAATATTAAAGAGTATTTTGGATGTGGTAATCTTCTTATAAAAAGAGAGACAGTTCATAGAACAGTTTCAAATTTTACAGATTTAACTGATAAGATTATACCATTCGACCCTTTTTTTTTTATAATAAAAAAAAGCCAAAAAAATATCCGATTTTAGGTAATAAATCTCAGGACTTTTCTGACTGATGTAAAGTAGCTGATTTGGTGCGAAAAAAATTCACTTAACTATGTAGGGCGCCTGCGGGAACAGATTCGTAAAATTAAATCCAGAATGAATACTGGAAGAGAATAATCGTGATTTTGCTATTCAGAGAGTAGTAGTTATAACGCCCCAACATTTATCTCTAAAGGTTTATAAGTTAGATTCGGATCAGGCTATACTATCTTCTTATGTAATATACTTCTGAATTGAGGGTCGGGTAGGGTAGGGTGGGTAGGGGATGTAGTAGTAAGATTTAACTTGATTTATTTATAAATATGATCAAATTTATTTCCGTGTTTCATTTTTGATCTCCTGAAACAGGACCTGGGAAATCCTTTATTGTCGGGAATATACAGTCAAATTCCGGAAACTCCCTAGAACTTCAAGAACTAAGCTATACTCGAAGGGGTATAAGTGGATGAACTAATCACTCATGTATGGTAACAATCTTGAAGGCTTCTGAAAAGAACGTGGGTAATCGCGGATCTAAGTCAGCAATATTAAATAATATTGCTGTAAAAGAGCAACGAGTAAATGGCGGTAAATGTGGTATTAATTTATCACATTTAAGATATACTCTAACGGGTTTCGAAAGAAACTATTTAGTTAAAATCCCTTTTAATCTTATTATTCAAAGACGACTTTATTCAAATTGCTTGAACCAAGATATAAATAAATTACCTCAACTGAATGAACCTTGATTTATATCGGGATTTACCGATGCAGAGGGTTGTTTTCTTATTCTAATTCGTAAAACCCCTAGAAATAAATTAAAATGGCAATTAGAAGCTAACTTTACAATTAATCTTCATAGTAGAGATATAGAACTTTTAAAGCTTATCCAAGCTTATTTTAGAGGAGTGGGTAGAATAGGTAAAGACAGAAATGATTGTCGTGATTTTACAATAGGTTCTTTAGATCAAATACTTACAGAAGTAATTCCTCATTTTGATAAATATCCCCTAAAAACTCAAAAATATGCTGATTACTTATTGTTTAAAGAAGTAGTTATGATGATGCAACGTGGGGAACATTTAACAATTGAAGGTTTACAAAAAATAATCAATATTAGAGCTTCTATTAATAAAGGTTTAAGTCCTTTACTTAAAGAAGCCTTCCCTAATACTGTAGCTATATCCAGACCATCAGTACCACTATATAATACTAAACTACATCCTCAGTGAGTAGCAGGTTTTACAAGTGGTGATGGTTGTTTCAAAGTTAGCATTAGGGAATCTGAATTATATAAAGCAGGAAGTCGTGTAGTATTAATTTATATATTAACTCAACATAACCGAGACGAATTGCTACTAAAAAGTGTGATGAATTTTTTAGGGTGTGGTCAAATTTTTAGTTATAAAGATTATGTAGAGTTTAGATGTCAATCATTTAAAAAGAATTATGAAAATATTTTACCTTTTTTTTATAAATATCCTATCCTTGGTGTGAAAGCTCAAGACTTTAGGGATTGAACTAAAGTAGCGGAAATGATTCAAACTAAGGTTCATTTAACTAAGGAAGGTATGGATCAAATACGTCAAATAAAGGTAGGAATGAATAAAGGTAGATATGAAAAAATCGCTAATACAGTTCCTGATGTTATTTAATATTACATGTAATATTATAATTTAGATAATATATTTATTATCGAGCATAAGTCGTTCTTTTCTTTAATTTGGACAGTAAATTTAATGAGGTTGGACGTTTACGATGCTATACCTACTATAGTTACTACTTTTGTAGCTATAATTGCTAAAATATCCATTTTTATTTTATTATTAGAAATAGTGTATTTTACTAGTAATTCTTTTTCTGAATTTAATTGAACTTTTAGTTTATTAATGAGTTCTTTATTATCATTAATAATAGGTACAGTAGTCGGTTTAACTCAGTTCAGAATAAAAAGATTATTAGCTTACAGTACAATTAGCCATGTAGGTTTTATATTATTAGCTTTAAGTATAACAAGCATAGAATCAATACAAGCTTTTGTGTTTTATTTAATGCAATACTCAATAAGTAATTTAAATGCATTTATTATATTAGTTGCAATAGGATTTTCTTTTTATTTTTATGTTACAGATAATAAAGAACATAAAGAATTATTAGATAAAAATAATTCTCCAATTCAATTAATCAGTCAATTAAGAGGATATTTTTTTGTTAACCCTTTTTTAGCCTTAAGTTTAGCTATTACTATTTTTTCTTTTGTAGGAGTTCCGCCATTGGTCGGATTTTTTGCAAAACAGATGGTATTAAGTGCTGCTTTAGATAGTGGTTATGTATTTTTATCTTTAGTTGCTATATTAGCTAGCGTAGTAGGTGCTGTATATTACCTTAATATTATAAAAGAAATTTTCTTTTATAAACCTGAATATAAAATAAATTCTTTATTAAAAGATAGAAAATTCTTAGGTTATATTTATAATAATAACGGTATTTTAATAAAAAATTTAGAATTCAAATATAATAATATAGTTATGTCTAGTCCTATATCTATAACCATATCTAGTATAACTTTAATAATATTATTATTTATATTTATGTCTTCTGAATGATTAAGTATGGGTACCTTTAACCTCCTATTCTTCCTATGTGCTAAGGAGTATTTTGCGAGCCTCCTGCGTCTTTCACAATGGACGATTTTTATATATATAAAAATTAACCAAAAAATTCTGATTTTTTTTTGACTTGTAGGCTCCGCTACTCGTAATTTATTACTGCTATTAAATACAAAAACAAATAGAATTATATCGGATACTTATTTACTAAATTCTCCATCCTGTATCCAAAAGGGAAATAGAGGTTTTCTTAGTACGTATAGTCATTTGTCAGGTGCTCATAATTCAATTACGGGCTTCGCACTAAATCGAACTAGATATATTACTCAGTTATCTTCTATCCTTTATCAACAAACTTTAGAATATTCAACTCTTGATCAGACTAAGACTCATTCTATCTCGCCTTGATTTATATCAGGTTATACAGATGCAGAAGGTTGTTTTAATGTTGGCCTTCAAAGAAATTCTAATGGTAAATTCTATATCCGACCCCAATTTCAGATACAAATTCACTCAAGAGATAAAAGTTTATTAATGCAAATTAAAGATCATTGAGGAGGTATAGGTAATATTTATACTAAGGGTGATAATTCAAAATTCATGGTAAGATCTTTAGACCATATTTTAAAAATCATTACTCATTTTGATAATTATCCTTTAATAACTCAAAAAAAAGCAGATTTTATCTTATGAAAGCAAATAATAAACAAAATAGTCAGAGGGGAACATTTATCAGCCAAAGGATTGCAAGAAATTATTAATATTCGTGCATCGATAAATTTAGGTTTATCGGATTCCTTAAAGACTATTTTCCCTAATACTCTCCCGTATCACCAGACCCCCCTTTTGATAGAAAATATTACTATCTCTCATCCTGAATGAATGGCTGGATTTGTTTCAGGTGAGGGGTGTTTCTCGGTTCAAATATCTAAATATGGTAAAGGTAAATTAGATGGAGTTTCATTAGGCTTTAAAGTATCTCAACATTTAAGAGATGAATTACTGTTAAGATCTTTTATTTCTTTTTTTGGGTGTGGCTTATTCAATTACCATAATGGAAAAAGTAAATACGGGTCAGGAGTATTTATTGTTAGAAAATTTACTGATATCTACAATAAAATACTTCCATTTTTTAAAGATCATGAGATTAGAGGTATTAAAAGAGAGGATTTTGAAGATTGAGTTAGAGTAGCAGAATTAATTAAATCTAAGACCCATTTAACGGAAAATGGAGTAGATAAGATCCGTGAAATTAAATCTGGTATGAATACACTAAGATAATTTTGAGGATCTCTCTAATCTGGGTTATTTATAGTACTTAGCCGAGATGTAATAGGTTGCCCGTAAAAATTTTATTAAGAATAATGGTAAAATTTTAGAAAAACATTGGATTAATTGCAAGAATATCTACACCCCGTTGTTTGTATGATGATTTGCAGCGAAGTTATCTTAGTTTTATTATTAAAGAGGGAAAAGAGCGGGCTCCTCTCCCAAGACGAGTACTTACTTTAATTCTATAAGATAAAACGTTCAACGACTATTAGGAAAGTAAAACTAACAATAATCCTATATAAAGATCCAATACTTAGTAATTAATATAGCATTACAGATAGTTAAGATCAGATCTGATCTTTAATTATCAGTAGTCAGCGCCCTATTTTCGATACACAAAAAAAAAGGGCATTTAAAACTAAGTAATAATGACATAGTCTGAACAATGTAGCGATATATTGAAATATTAATTAGCTTATTAACTAATTAATTCTTAACAACATTGACTATATTGGTACAGATTTTATTTAATAATTAATTGACTAGCATTACTTTTTTCTTTTTATTTGTATCTATATTAGCATTAGTTTTTTTAATAGTAAATTTGATTTTAGCTCCGCATAACCCTTATCAAGAAAAATATTCAATTTTTGAATGTGGTTTTCATAGTTTTTTAGGTCAAAATAGAACACAATTTGGTATTTCCTTTTTTGTTTATGCCATATTATATTTACTATTCGATTTAGAAATAATTTTTATTTATCCCTATGCCTTGAGTATGTATGTTAATGATCTTTATGGGCTGTTGATTATGTTAATCTTTACTCTTATAGTAACATTAGGATTCGTATTTGAAATTGGACGTGGGGTTTTGAATATACCTTCAAAGCAGAATATTAAATCTCAATCTCAAGATAAAACCATAATAAGTTTAATTGGTAGTTTAGAGTAACTTAATATTAATACTTTTTTTTTCCCTGATTTATGCCCCCTTTCCGCACTCAGGACTTATATCTAGGTGCGTAATAGGGGCTCCGTACGGAGGGTCAGCTACGCTGTGAAAACCAGACTCCTGATTTTTTTTAATGATGAATTATCAAATCTACTTACAAATATGAGTTTATTCATTCATAAGAAAAATTTAGCCGCAGGTTTTTCTCACGCTACGCTCAAATGGGTGGGAGGCCCCAACACGCAGAGCAGACAGAGTCAAGCTGCTCAAGTATGGATAGGGGTCCGTACGGAGGGTGCTGCGTAGCTGTGAGAAGCACTCCCTAGTCCCCAGGGACCACCTCTTGAGGGAGGGGGAAACACCATTCAAAGGGTGTAGTGCAGTATGTAAGCTATTAAGCCTTAGTAATTTGGGGTTTTTTTTGGGTTTTTCTAAAAAATATATTGAATTATCAAATCTACTTATCAAATTAACTAATTATTCAATATATTTTTAATAAAAAATATATTGAATAATTAAATCTACTTATCAAATTAAGTATTATTCAATATATTTTTTATGGGGGGCGTAAAAAAAATGACATTTTACTTAAAATTTCAAGTTAATGACAGTGTCTATTATTATTATCAATTAGTCATCTTTTGTTACAAATTAAATGATTTAAGTGATATAATATATATGATTCAAGTAGCTAAAATTATAGGTGCAGGGTTAGCAACCACAGGTTTAATAGGTGCAGGTATAGGTATAGGTATAGTTTTTGGGGCATTAATATTAGGAGTAGCTAAGAACCCTACATTAAGAGCGCAATTATTTGCATACGCTATTTTAGGCTTTGCTTTCAGCGAAGCAACTGGTTTATTTGCATTGATCCTAGGGAATTAAGGAGTCCCATTTAGGTCAATAAGAGTCTAAGTGAACCTTAGGCTAGTCTAGTTATATTCTTTAAGCAACATGGTAATATAGTTAGGCAAGATTTTCAAATTGACGGGAATCCCCTAAAGCTATTTCAACCAAACTAGCCTAGTAATAGAGTTAGTGGCATAGGTAATGACTCATGGTATGGTAAAATCGAAATTAATAACTGAATGGGTAATCCGCAGCCAAGCACCTTCGTAGCCAGGTTAATGGCAACAGGTGTGCAGTTCAACGACTAAATGTAAATCGGCGCAAGCTTAAGATATAGTCTAACCTGGTATGAAAGTACTAACCTTTAGTATTAGATCTAAAACTAAAGGTGACCTTATGTAGGATAATGTATCTTATATACATTAATTGAATAAGGATAAACGGAAAAGATCGCCTTGTATTTAATATACAAAGATCCGTGCTTGGATGGCATTTTTATTATTATATGTTGCTTAATACCACAAAATTCTAGGGTTGCTACCCAACGAAGTAGGGGGGTGCTAATTTCAAACAAAGAAAGAGCGCTGTTTACATATAATTCATCTCGCTTTACAATCAGTACTAATATAAAGGATAAATTTTTCTATCTTTTAGCATGTGGTTTATCTAATAAAAGGTTGTTTAGCTCTAAATGCGGTATAAGTAATAATACTAATATTATTTCGCACGGTGTGTTTCGCAACCATGATTCTGTTTTCTCTCTTTCATCTATTAGTAAATTAGGTCTTAAAACTTATGAAAATCATCAAGAATCCCGTGAACTTATTCGTAAAGATAATAACGGTAAAGTAGGGGTCTATTGTTGATTTAATAATGTAAACGGAAAATTTTATATAGGTAGCGGTGACTCTTTATATCTTAGATTAAGTGATTACTACCAAGATTGGTATTATGTTACTCGTGCTAATATATTGTTAGAGCTCTATCTAAACATGGAATGGCTAATTTTCTATACTTGCAGGTTGTATGTACATACACCTGCAAGTATAGAAAAAATGCGTACTCTTGCATTAGGTAGAAAACACAGCGAGGAAGTTAAAAAAACTCATGAGTGAGTCGTAAAGGAATTAACAATAATTTTTATGGTAAAAAAAAAACACACAGAGGAGTCTAGAGATCTTATTAGAGAGCCGCATTTGAAAAGAACAAAACTTAACCAGCCGGGTATTGCAGTAGAAATTATAGATCTTGAGACTAAACTCACTACTACTTACGAATCTATTCGTAAGGCAGCAAATGCTATTAACTTAGATATAAAATCGCTATCTCGTAGGGAGAAATCTCAATTGGAGAAAGGTATCAATACACCTTATAGAGATAGATATGTGATAGTATTGAAAAGATCTTAGTTTCATATAAAAATACGCTAGGCCGGCCCTGTTTTTTTTTAAATGGTCTACCCTCTTCTGCACTCTTTACCTCCTCTTCCTCATACTTCGTATGAGGAAGAGGAGGGAAGGAAGAAGAGGAAAAAAAAAGAAATAGAAAAAAATTTATTTTTTTTATTAGTGTAATATTGTGTAAAAGTATAATATGAAGGTGAGACGATGGGAATCTAATGTAAATCTCTTATTTGTTTTGATGATGGCATTTTTATTATTGTATGTAGTTTAGATTTTTACTGCAGCAGTAGTCGCCAACTAAAGTAGGCGGGGAAAACCCTGGAATAAATTTTTTCCATCTTAACTTTTTATCCCAACTTCTAGGGGCGCCGAAGAAGTTTATAAAAAGTTGTTTAGGTCTAAATGTGGTATAGGTAATAATAATAATACTAATAATAATTCACGATGTTATTTCACAACATCCAAAGGATCCATTGCCCTTTTGCCCCATCTTTTTTTCCCCCTCAACAAAGTAAATCCCTCTATACAAAGTATGGAAGGATAGGTGAAAGCAGAAAACCCGGTGGAAAAGATGGGGGACAATAGGTATTATCGATGACAAATAAAAAAAAAAAATAAATACTTTTATCTATGACTCTATTTTTCAATTTAAGTGTATAATCTATACAAAGGTTTTTTAATGAATATAGAGATTTTATGTTTACATGTTATGTTTTTGTGTAGCTTTTTTTTTAATCTAAATATGGATGTACCTACTCCTTGAGGTATTTATTTCCAAGATAGCGCTACTCCTCAAATTTCTTCTACGTGATCTGGGAAATCACTTTTGGGGATTAACCTACCAAATTCCGGAAAACCCCTAGAATTTCAAGTACCAAGCTATATATGAAAATATATAAGTGGATGAATTAATTACTCATGTATGGTAACAAGCTTGAAGGCTTCTGAAAAGAACGTGGGCAATCGCGGATCTAAATTAGTAATAGGTGAAAATATTACTGTAAAAGAGCAACGAGTAGACGGTAGTTGATATGAGTACGTGAGTTCTTCATATTTAAGATGTACTCTAGTGGTCTTCGAAAGAAATTATCAAAACAAAATCCTTACTACTCAATTAGTTAATAAAAGAAGTTATTCTACATCATTCATTAATGATACCATAGATAGTAATAACCATGGTTTAATAATAGATCCTAATTTCTTAACTGGGTTTACAGACGCTGAAGGTTCATTTGTTTTAAGTATTACAAAAAGTAATATTGTTAGCTCAGGTTGAGTAATCAAACCAAGATTTCAAATACATTTACATAAAAAAGATTTATTTATCTTGGAAGCTATTCAAAAGTTTCTTGGTGTGGGTAAATTATATGTTCAAGGTACAAATTCATCAGTAGAATATAGAGTATTCTCTATTAAAGAATTAGGAGTAGTTATAGATCACTTTGAAAAATTTCCTCTTATTTCAAATAAATATGGAGATTACTCTTTATTTAAACAAGCTTATCTATTATTAGTTAATCAAGAACATTTAACACCTGAAGGTTTACGAAAAATTATATCAATAAAAGCATCTCTAAATAAAGGTTTATCTGAACCATTAAAAGAAGCTTTTCCTGATATAACACCAGTTGCAAGACCCGAAAAAGAAAATATTTCTATTTCTGATCCCCATTGACTAGCTGGGTTTACTAGTGGAGAGGGATCATTTACAGTTAAGGTAAGAAAACCAGAGGGTAATTATAAAGCTGTTATTGAATTGGTCTTTCAAATAAATCAACATATTCGGGATAAACAACTAATGGCTTACATTGCTCAATATTTAGGATGTGGTAAAATATATAAACATTCTCAAAATGCAGTAATGTACAGAGTATCCAAGACGTCTGATTTAACTGAAATAATTTTTCCTTTTTTCTTTAAATATCCTATATTAGGAATAACAGCTTTAGATTTTAAATACTTCTACTCTGTATTTGAACTAGTTAAAAATAAAGTTCATTATACTAAAGAAGGACTAGATAAAATTTTTTCTATTAAAGTTAATATGAATACAGGTAGAGATGATGACTAGCCTAATAAATATAACTGAGTTAGTAGTGGTTATATAAATAGAAATATTTTCTTCCCAGTTTATAGTATTTTAACTAATTGAAAGTTTAATTTGATTTTTTTTGCAAATGGAGGGATTGGTCGAGTTACATGATTGTGTTTTCGTGTAAAAGAGCCAAACTCCGGGAAAGTCCTAAAGCTCTAATAACTAAGCTTTAAAAGGAAACTTTAAAAGTGGCTTAACTAATCATTAAGGTATAGTAATATCATTAGAGATAGAGAAATCATTTATTTTGAAAATGGGTGATCGCGGATCTAAATCAGTAATATATAAAAATATTATTGTAAAAGAGCAACGAGTAGATGGTTCTTCAAAATTAGTGTATATTCATTTTCTATCAAAGTAGTAGGTGGCGGAGACCCTTCGGAGAAAAAGATACCTAACAACTAGAAAAGTAAGATAGCACAAAATTTTGTAAGGTATACTCTAGTCGCCGATAAATCGGTTTTTCTTAGCCCAGCTTCCCCTCGTATCATCATATTTTTTTTTTCCCCTTCCTTAATTGGAAGAATTTTATTCTCGCCCTCCCTCCTCTTCCCCACGTAAGGAAGAGGAGGCAATTAAGGAGGGGGTGGGGTGAGGGGGGGGGGGGGGGGGGAGACCCCAACGGGAGCTTTGATATAATATTAAATATTTTATTACGACTTTCTATAAAGGTTTAGATTAAATTGGTGATTAAAATATAATATAGTACACCTGTTATTTATTTATGCTATAAAAACGTGGAAGTATTCAATAAATTTATAATTGGAACTCGATTTAAGTAAATATTCTTAATAAAGAGTTTATTAAACTTAAACCTATTATTATATGTAGAATTAATACTTAAATAAATATATGGAAAATAAAGAACAATCCAAATCAGCTGACAAATTGAGATTAAGTCCTCTATATGTTACTGGTTTTTTGTGACGGTGAAGCTTGTTTTCACTTAGCAATTGGAAAAAATTCTAGATATAACATAGGTTACTATGTAAATCCAGGGTTTACTATTGCTTTGCATAAAAAAGACTTAGAATTATTAAAATTAATTCAAGAATTTTTTTTTTTTGGAGGAATAGGTACTATAAATAACCAAGCCAAATATTTAATAGAACTTAGAGTTCTTTCAATTAAAGATTTAGAAGTTATTGAAAATCATTTTGATAAATACCCGTTAATTTCAAAAAAAAAATGCGGATTATTTACTTTTTAAAGATGCTTTAAGTTTAATTAAAAGTAAACAGCATTTAACTCTTTTAGGGTTCAATGAAATTATTTCTATTAGAGCTGCAATGAATAAAGGTTTACCCGAGTCATTGCAAGATTTTGCTAATATTGTAAGTAAACCCATTCCTTCAGTAACTTTACCTGATGTATTAGACCCCAATTGAGTTGCGGGTTTCTCAGATGCGGCCCGAAGGACGGTTGTTTTTTTTTTTGTTAAATTTTTAAAAAGAGGTACAAATAAATATCAATTTATATTAGGTTACCAAGTAACTCAAAGTATTAGAGATACTTTACTTTTAGAAAAATTCATTTCTTTCTTTAATTGTGGTAGACTTGAACTGAATAGAGAAATATACAATAATTATATTGTAACTAGATTTGCTAATATAACAGATATAATAATACCTTTTTTTTGAAGAATATCCTTTAATAGGATCTAAACGTCAAGATTTTGAAAATTGAAAAATAATAACTAAATTAGTAGCAAATAAAGCTCATTTAACTGAAAAAGGAATAGAAGATATATTTTCTATTAAATCAAAAATGAATAAGTCTAAATATTCACAGCCATAAAATTTAAGAAAATTAAAGTCATTACAACATAATTAACAAGGGTTAGGCTCGCATACTTAGTTGGCCTTGTTAATTGTGATATTTGTAAAAGGATAACATAATGTACTATCTAGTTATAATCTTATTTACTGTAGCATGAATATTGTTATCTATAATTAGAAATTTCGTTGAAACTAAATCACCTGAGAAAAGATCGGGAAATTCTTTATTACAATGGGTGTATACATTACCAAACTTCGGGGAACTCCTAAAGCCCCTGGTACCAAACCATATGTGAAAATATATGAGTGGCTGAAGTAATTACTCAGGTATGGTAACAAGCCAGAGGATTTGTGAAAACAAAATGGACAATCGCGAATCTAAATCAGTTGTAGGGTCTATTCCTACAATTGTAAAAGAACAACGAGTGGACGGTAATGGGGAAGTAAGAACTCTTACTTGCTTAAGGTGTGCTCTAACAGGTTTAGCAAGAAAACCTCAAATCAATATCCTATCTAAGGGAATATACCTAAAATTTTATTCTAATATTAGTATAAATAAATCAGATCGTATAGATTGTCTATCTCCAGTGAACCCATGATTCTTTACAGGATTTGCAGATGGGGAAGCTTCTTTTATAATTTATATTCAAAAGACGGATAGTACTAAATTAGGATGAGCTACGTGAGTATCTTTTGAGATAAATATAGATAATAAAGATCTTTCTATTTTGAAAGATCTAAAATCTTATTTATGTGCGGGGAATATTAATGAAAAATCAGATGGAACTTGTGTTTATTATATAAAATCCTTAGATGAAATAAGTATTTTAATAAATCATTTTGATAAATATCCTTTGATAACTAAAAAACATGCAGACTATTTATTATTTAAGTCTGCATTTGAGATTATAAAAACAAAACAACATTTAACCACAAAAGGGTTCAATGAAATAGTAGCTCTAAGAGCTTCACTGAATAAAGGTTTACCTGAAAAATTAAAAGAAGCTTTTCCTAATATTACTCCATCAGTAAGATCTGATGTTTGAAATACTACAATTCAAGATCCTAATTGATTATCTGGGTTTACTACTGCTGAAGGGAATTTTTTGGTAAGAGTTCTAGACAAACCTAGAACTCAAGTACTATTACGTTTTAAACTAACTCAACATAAACGTGATGAAGAATTAATTAGAAGTTTAGTAAACTACTTAGGTTGTGGTAAAATTTATGTTGAGGAAAGATCAGTATCTTTTATTGTAACTAAATTTAGCGATATAACCGACAATATTCTTCCTTTATTTGATAAATACCCTATACAAGGTATAAAACGTTTAAACTATGCAGATTTTGTTAAAGTCTGACAATTAATGAAAAGTAATTTACATTTAACTATAAAAGGTGTAAAACTTATTCGTACAATAAAATCAGGTATGAATAGAGGTAGAATCTTCACTAAATAATACTTAGCGTCTCCCTGAACAAAGCGAGAAAACCATGATTGAAAGATCATATACGAGAATACAAATATAATGGTATATTTCTAGGATAAAGTTGATTTTTTGTGATATCTCACAAGTATTTAAATCATGGTATAAATTTAAGAGTGCCTGCTCAAAAGTACTTTAAGTTTAAATTAAATTATATACGTTTTTATAGTACAAAACCTTCTAATGTTAGCTCTAAGCTAGCTTCAATAGACCAAAAAAAGACTTGCGAAATCGTAAAAATTTATAAAGATGCTTTTTCTAATCGAAAATTAATTATAAAGGAAAATAAAAATAAATCCCCCCTTATCTCCCCTCTTTACCTCCTCTGCATCTCATACGAAGTATGAGGAAGAGGAGGGAAGGGGAGATTAGGGCGGATTTACAAATGAACTAATAAATTAACCAATGATATCTATATTGGACAATCAATTAATTTAGCGAAGAGATTCATAAGATATTTTAATTTTAGTTATTTAAATAATAGAAACACACTTGTAATTAATAGAGCTTTAATTAAATACGGATACTCTAATTTTTCACTAGAAGTATTAGAATATTGTGATATAGCTAACTTAGATGAAAGAGAGCAATATTATTTAGATAAATTAAATCCTAAGTATAATACTTTGAAAATAGCAGGTAGTTCAAGAGGTCATAAACTCACTGAAGAAACTAAAACTAAAATTAGTCAAGCTCTAAAAGGAGTTTACGTTCAAGAAAAATTTTTTTTATATGGTCGTACTCATTCTGAAGAAACTAAAGCACTAATGTCTTTAAAAAAATCGCAAGAAAATAACCCATTATTTGGTAAAAATCATACTGAAGAAACTAAAGAGCTAATGAGACAAAAAGCTTTAGGTAGAAAACATTCTGAAGAAACTTTATTAAAGATGAGTGCTAGTCGAGGTCATCATATAAATATATTTGAAAAATGTGATTCAGATGGGTTTAAACTAATAGGTAGTTTTGTTTCAAGAAGAAAAGCCGCTAATTTTTTAGGAATTAGTAGTAATACTATAAAATCTTATATAAACTCCGGTGAAATATTTAAAGATAGATATAAATTTACTGGGGGATTAAAATAAGAAACTTTAAAAAAAACTATGAGTAATAATTCCACTATTTGCTGGAAAATCCTAAAGCCTTTAGGTACTATAAATCTAAATTTATCAGTTATAACCCTAAAGGATGTACAATGGACTATCAGCAGGAAACCCATAAGTATTAATGATAGTTGGACTTCTTAGGAAATCTAATATGAGGTTTATACGAATATGGGGATCCTCAGAGACTAAACGTGGAAACTTTCGAAAAATCGAAGGTAAGATATAGTCCAATGAAATGTGAAAACATTTCTGTTTTTTTTTTTTTCTGACTGTTATAGAATTAATCTGAACAATTACACCTATTTATTTAATCTTATAATTGGGTGAAACTGCCAAACTCCGGGAAAGTCTTAGTAATTTCTGGTACCAAGTAATATCTGAAAGGTTATTTATGGCTGAAGTAATTACTCAGGTAGGGTAACAAGTCAGAAAGATTTCACTTTTGAAATGGAGATTATCGCGGATCTAAGTCAATTGTATAATTATTTATTGCAATTGTAAAAGAGCAACGAGTAGACGGTAGTTACGGGGGGAAGGACCTGGACCTTCTGATATCCAAAATTATCCCCTTGTTAAGGTGTACTCTGTGGAATATATATAATTTTAGGATATAAGTATTTTGAAAAATCCTTTTAATTCTATCCTATCCCCTTTAACAACGATGGAAAAAACTCAAATTTTTAAAAGATTTTACTCTAGTTCAGCTAATCTAGTTATAGTTTAGTTCAGACTAACTCTTTAATAAATCAAGAATCTAAAATGAATCCTTGACTTATCACAGGGCTTGTTGATGCTGAAGGTTCATTTACTGTAAGTGTGTTAAAAAGTTCTACTACTAAAACTGGTTGAGCTGTTAATGCTAGATTTTAAATTACTGCGCATATATCTGATACAGATCTTATGCTAAATCTTAAAAAATTTCTGCTTCTAATTCCATCCTTCGGATGGAATAAGGGGGAAGATATAGGAAAAATAGAAATTTTTAAAGATACTTGCACTTATCGTGTTGATAAGTTAAAAGATATTTTAGAGGTTATTATACCTCATTTTGATAAATATACGCAGGTAACACAAAAGTTAGCCGATTATATCTTGTTTAAAGATATGGTTAATTTAATGAAGAATAAAGAACATTTGACCTTAGACGGTTTAAACCAAATTTTATCTTATAAAGCTTCGTTAAATTTAGGTTTATCTGAGGAATTAAAAGAGAAATTCTCAAATATAAAAGCTGTAAAAAGACCTTTAATAATCGATAAAGATATACCTTCACCATTTTGAGTGGCAGGTTTTACCACTGGTGATGGAAGTTTTTATTTAATTATTCGGGCAAATGAATTAAATAAAATACCTAGAGTAGATATAGGGTTTTCATTATCTCAACATAAGAGAGATATGCTTTTATTAGAAAAATTAATGGCTTTTTTTAAACTGCGGTAGAGTAAAAAAAAAAGATTCTAGATATTCCGTATATTATTATGTAGTTACTAGTATTAAAGATATTACAAATAATATCATACCCTTTTTTAATAAGTATAACACTAAAGGTGTTAAATCTTTAAACTTCGCTGATTGATGTGAAGGAGCTGAAATAATTAAATCTAAGGCCCATTTATCCAAGGAAGGAATAGAAAAGATTCGTACTATTCAAAATAGAATGAATAGTAAAAGATTTTAAGCTAATAATTAACAAATTTAATATTATTATATTTCTATTTTATTTAATTTATTAGCGATCCTAAATTCTTATATTACACGGCTGTAATTTTAATATTAATAGCATTTCCTGGTGGGTGGTGTGGGAAACCATCCGAGAGGGTAAAATTGTCAAATTCTGGAGACGCCCTAAAGCTTATAATACCAAACAATTATGGCAACATAATTTGTGGATGAAGTAATTACTTATGTATGGTAACAATTTATCAGATAATCGCAAGATTAATGGGTAATCGCGGATCTAAGTCAAGGTTAATACCTGTAAAAGAGCAACGAGTAAATGGCAATTAATGCTTTATATTAAAGCATTTAAGATGTACTCTAACGGATTTTGAAAGAAATTCTCAAATCAAAATCCCTTCTAATCAAATAAATACATTAAGATTATATTCTTCGCCCGCATTTTCCGAATTAAATTTAGTGACAAACCCTTGATTTTTTACAGGGTTTGCCGATGGTGAATCCTGTTTTTCAATAATTATAAATAAAAATAATAAACGTTTATTAGGTTGAAGTGTGCAAGCTAATTTTTCATTGGTTGTACATAAAAAAAGATATACGAATTTTATATGTTATAAACAAATATTTTGGAGGTAGGTAATGTTTTTTTAAGAAAAGATGATATTTGTGTTTATCTTGTACAATCTGTTAAAGATTTAGCTGTAATTATAAATCACTTTGATAAATATCCATTAATCACTAAAAAACAAGCAGACTATCTTTTATTTAAGATGGCTGTAAGTTTAATTAACAATAAAGAACATTTAAAAGAGAACGGATTACTAAAAATTATAGCTATTAAAGCATCTCTTAATAGAGGTCTTTCGTTAAATCTAGGAGCTACTTTTACAAATATTATTCCTTATCCTCGACCTAATATTTTCGATTTTAATATTCAAGATCCAAATTGATTAGCGGGTTTTATATCAGCTGCCCGAAGAACAGTTGTTTCTTAATTAATATTAGATCTAAACCTAAAATGCGAATTGGATATTCTGTAGAATTAGGTTTTAACATTACTCAACATTTCCGAGATAAGGAATTAATTAGAAGTATAGTAAAATATTTGGAATGTGGAATTGTTTATAACAGTGAGAATAAGGTAGAATTTAAAATAACCAAATTTGCGGATTTAGCTGAAAAATGAATTCCATTTTTAAATAAATATCCTATCCAAGGTGTAAAATTTCTAGATTATTTAGATTTTTTTTTAAGTTAATAAAAAATAAAGCGCATTTAACTGAAAATGGGTTAAATCAAATTATAAAAATCAAAACTGGAATTAATAGTTTCTGCCTAATAAATTTTATTATTATAATCTATAATTGAATAATAGATTCAATCTATAATTATTAGTATAATAGTTGAATTATTGATTCAACAAATATTTGAATTAAATACAAATATTTTGAATAATAGATTCAATCCACAATTAGTTAATTGTGGACTCCAATTAATATAATTGGAGCTATTAAATGATAAAAAAAAAATTATAATGCTGCGCGGCTGGAACCTACGGGGCCCTACCCCAGCTTTGCAGGGAGGAAGAAAATAGGGAGAACTTAATTTTTTATGTATTTATTAGTTCCGAGCTTAAAAAAAAATTTTTTTTAATATAATCTATAATTGAATAGTTGATTCAATCTATAATTATTAATATAATAGTTGAATTATTGATTCAACAAATATTTGTTGAATAATAGATTCAATCCCCATGATGGGGACCAATCAAGATTGGAGATATTAATTATTAAAAAAACATTTTTCTTAGCCCGCTAATTTGTTTTTTAATAATCTACAAATAATCTATACATAATTATTCTGTAATTATAAAAACAATAAAGGCTGGAACCTACGGAGCCCCTCAATAGCAGGCTCTGCCTGCTATTGAGGGGACCCCCCGTTGATAAGATAAATTTGATCACCGTGTCATTTAAACTATTATACTTAATGGATTAAAGTTTTATTTAGTCCACCTTACAAAATAGAACTTGTTAGGTTAAAGAGGATGAATTTCAAGAATAACTGATAGTAATTTCAGTCTACTTGAAGCGTAGCTTGTCAAAATAGATAATTGTCATTTAACGATGTTAAACAAGAACGTTCAACGACTAGAAAATAAATCTTATCTTGCAAGATATTATTTTTCTATTAGTTACATTATATTTATATCTACCTATAAATTGTCGGCTTGCAACCATTTAAGCTAGCCTCCAATATTGAAAAAAAAGATAATTTTTTTTATATATGTTTAATAGAGTATCCTCCATGAATTAATTAAAATAAAGCAATTTTATTTTAAATTTATGATGACATAGTCTGAACCATATCGAAAGATATGGAAATTAAAGTATAATCTTTAATTAACAATACTGATAGTTAATAAGAGCTTTACTATGTTAGTGAAATTTATAAATTTCCTGAATGGTAAACCTGAATTAAAAATTGAATTTGCTCATTTATACAAATTTGGAAATAGATATAATAGCTATAATAAAAATAGTCATATAACACCTTTTTACTTACATGCACCTTTATTTTTTTTTGTACGTAGTTTAACAAGAGGTGAAAAAACCTAAGTTTAACTTTTGTCGCCTGCCACCCCCATCAGGGAGCGGTGGTGTACCGCGACCAGGGGGCATTAAATCAAAATTTTTTAGTAAGAAATTATAGCATTTTATCTTCAACAGCTGTAGGCTTAGCTTGCGCAATACTAAAAGGATCCAGTTCAACTGATTCTCGAGATAGTGAAATGAAAAATTTCTATGCTTGATTTAGCGGTTTTACTGACGCTGAAGGATCTTTCTATATTGCTATTAGTAAAACCTGTTCTTTTAGATTTCAAATTAATTTACATAAGGATGACTTAAATGTATTATATTATATCCAGAGATCATTAGAATTTGGAGAGGTTAGATTCTATAATAATTACGCATCTTTTACTGTTACTAGATTAAAAGATATAGCTCAACTTATTAATATTTTGAATAAGTATCCTCTTCAAGGTTCAAAGTGACTTAATTATAGAGATTTTGTATTAGCTTTTGAGCTCTACACTAACTCCAATCATAGTACTAATACATTAAATGAAATCGCCGAATTAAAAAACAATATGAATCGTTTAAGATTAGATTATACAATGCCAAACGATAAAGTTATTAATATAACATCTTACTGGCTTTTAGGTTTTATAGAAGGAGAAGGTTGCTTTAGTATTAATAAACGTAATAATTATAGATTAGATTTTAGTCTATGTCAGTCTTCTACTAATTCTGAGTTAATGAAAAGTATTAAAGTATACCTAGAGAATCTTTCTGTAGCTTGCGCATCGAAAGGTGATTATACAAATGCATTAGGTATTTCTGAAGTTAGATCTAACAATCCTAATCACAAATCTACTACAAGAATTGAAACTACATGTATCCCATTTATCTCTAATGTTTTTATACCTTTTTTAAAGTCATACTTGACAAAGTAAAAAATATTTAGACTTTCAAGATTGAAAAAATATTTTGAAATTAAAAGAACAGGGTCATCATTTATCTGAGAAAGGTAGTAAACTTATAGATTTTATAATAAGTCAAACTAATAATAACAGACTCTCAACGTCTTTAAACCATACGGTAGTAGATAGAGAACAGTTATGAGCAAAAGTTAATGAATTACTTAACGGACCTTCAAATTTCGAGATCAGAAATGGAAGAAAATTTGTAATTTCATTAAATAAATATTATCATTCTTCTCGTCTAAATGTATGTGTTGTATTAGTAGATGAAAAGGGTAATACTTTACATAGTTTCGATTCACTAGGAGATTGTGCGAAGTTTTTAAACGTAGATCCTAGTACAATATCTTGAAGAAAAAGCAAAGGTATACCTTTTATATTTGAAAATAAAACTGTTTACATAAAAAATGAGAAAATTAGTGATAAGGTGGCTGCTAAGCTTAGCGAAGATAGCAGCACGCATAGTGTATAACCTTTACATGTAACTTTTAAGATTATAAGGTGAAGTATAGTAAATAATACTTAGTGCAAATAGATTATTTCATAATTTGTATAAATGACAGTCAATAAATATTAATATATATCTTAGTGTTTATAACAAAATTGGAAGTTAATGATTCTTCAATGTCAGTTTTAGCAGAAGGCCACCAATGATATTGAAGCTACGCGTATCCTGATTTTTTAAATACAGATGAAGAGTTTATAGAATTTGATTCTTATCTAATTCCTGAGTCTGATTTAGAAGATGGAGCTTTAAGAATGCTAGAAGTGGATAATCGTGTGATTATCCCTGAATTAACACATGTAAGATTTATAATTACATCTGGAGATGTTATTCATTCCTTCGCGTGCCCAGCATTGGGAATAAAAGCAGATGCTTACCCTGGAAGATTGAACCAAGTATCTGTTTTCGTTAATAGAGAAGGAGTATATTATGGACAGTGCTCTGAAATTTGCGGAATTCTTCACTCTAGTATGCCTATAGTTATAGAAACTGTTTCATTAGAAAAGTTTTTAACTTGATTAGAAAATCAAAATTAAGTATTATTTAATTTTTTTTTCCGCCCACCCCTCTACCTCCTCTGCATCTCATACGAAGTATGAGGAAGAGGAGGGAAGGGGGGGGAAGGGGGGGGGGGGGGAGCTGCTTCGCAGGGGGGGGGAAGGCGTAAAAACAAAATAACATTAGCTATTAAGCTTTAGCTAATTTGGGTTTTTTTTTTATCTAAAAATATATTGAATTATCAAATCTACTTATCAAATTAACTATTTATTCATATAACTTTTTAATAAAAAATATATTGAATAATTAAATCTACTTATCAAATTAAGTATTATTCAATAGATTTTTTATGGGTGACGTAAAAAAAAAATCCCCTTTTACTTAAAATTTCAAGTTAATGACAGTGTCTATTATTATTATCAATTAGTCATCTTTTGTTACGAATTAAATGATTTCAGAAAAAAAAAAAAATAAGAATGATTCAAGTAGCCAGAATTATAGGTACAGGTATATTTGCATTTATAAAAAAATTAGGTAAAATAATGAAACGTTTGTTAAAACATTTCACAATATTAAATATTGTTACATCTTTTATCACATTATTACTTGTAACAATATTAAAATATTTAGGTTTACCTAGTATAATTTTACAATATTTAATAGAATCTCCTTCAATAATTCATGAATATTTCATATCAGGAGTTATAGGTATTATTATAAGATTAGTTATAAAAGGTATTGTTGAATATATTTCAGAAATATATCCTCAAAATAATACAATAACTATAGGAGATTTTAATTCGGCTGAATCAGTGCAATCTCAAGAAAGTACTTCCATACTGGTTCCATATCACAGTATGGAAAATACCAATAACAATTCCCATTCAGCTCAAAACCCTACTGGTTCTTCAGGGTCTTCCGGAAATTCCAACAACAAATATCCAATCCCTGCAGGGTCATCTCTTTCAAAATCTCCGCAAAACCCTGTACGGATTTCTCAATTAATTGGATTAAAAAAATCAGAATTTCCTCAAGCACCTGCAGATTCTCCTTCTCAATATCCTAAATATGTTAATCCAGCAGATCTAATGTTATCCCCTCAACCAGCACCTTCATTAAGCAAATCAAATTTATGTGGAAAATCTCAAATTACAAAATCTGAAATTATATCACTAATAAACAAATCAAAGTCAGCTGTATTACGTAAAGTAGCTGAAGCTCAATCTGAATCTCAAGAAATAACAATGTTTACTAAAGGACAATCAAATTTTCCCATATTAGAAGTAATAGACAAATATAATTCTCCAGAAACATCTGATCAACCTGTATCACAACCATCATCTGCTTCATTAGGACAATCTAATTCTACTGATTGATCATCTCACAATTGTGTCAATGAAGATTTTAAGGTCATAAACGGTCGTGTACATGTTAGCAATGTTGGAAATATTAGAGGATTTTATTCTAATGGTGCACCTGATATTTCACCCGAATCTAAACAATTAGCTAAAAAGGTTTTAGACGTATTAGAATATCAAAAAAAATATTATGGTGAACATTATAAATATAAAACTCAAATTAATGTGCCTAAATTTGACGATCAAACTCAAGTATGATTTACTGAATTTATGGAAAGTATATATCCAAATCGAAATCCACTACTTTATTATAATTCAGTAGTGGTTAGAAAAAAACTTCATGAATTTAGTTTAACAGGTAGATTTGAACCTATATACTAATTTAGCCAAATAAGTAAGGTTTATGTGTTTTTTTTTTTTTTGTGATTTTTTTTTTGTCAGCATAGCAGGAAAAATATTATTATAATTATAATAATAATTTTAAGTAAGTAAATATTTACTTACTTATAATTATAATAATATTTTAAGTTAGTAAATATTTACTAACAAAGGGTTCATATACTAAGTATATGGAATTGTAGAATAAATAATTGAATAGTTAAATTATTTTAGTTGTTTATTCGAGGGAATCTGGTGGGTAAACAGGTGTGTTAATTCAATGGTAGAATGTAGTACTACGGTTACTAATATATAAGTTCAAATCTTATACATACCTAACCATAATAATTGGTTCTAGATCTTAAGTAGGTTATTATTTACTTAATTGATTTTTGTATGGTTTAATAAGTTTTTTATAATAATTTTATTTATAAATATACAATGAATATTACTTTAATACTTTTTTTAATTGGAATTTTAGGATTTGTTTTAAATAGAAAAAATATTATATTAATGTTAATTTCAATTGAAATAATGATTTTAGCTATAACATTTTTAATATTGGTAAGTTCACTTAACATTGATGATATTATAGGTCAAACATATGCTATATATATCATAGCCGTAGCCGGGGCAGAATCTGCTATAGGTTTAGGCATTCTAGTAGCTTTCTATAGATTTATTTATCCCCTCTTAAAAATCCAGGTTCAAAATTTGCTTATTCACATTTAAATTTTTAACCTATAATTTCACCTAGTAATTTTATCATATCCAGAAATTTTTCTAGCAAAGTTTGTCTTTACCTGCCTAACAAGTCGGAAAATAGTTTTTTACTCAAAACTTGTCCTTCGGTCCAGACCGAAGGTCTGATACCTGAGTCGAAGGATGAAAGTAAAATAGTCTTAAATCCTTCATTTATAAGTGGGTTCTCTGATGCTGAAGGTTCTTTTGTTGTAACTATTTTAAAGAACTCTAGATATAAAATAGGGTGAAATGTACAAGCTAGATTTGAAATCAAATTACATGAAGTAGATAGAGCTTTATTATTAATAATTCAAAATTATTTTGATAATATTGGATACATATCTAAATTAAATGATAAGTTAACCGTTGAATTTAGAGTTAGCGATATAACTAGTTTAAATAATTTAATTATACCCCATTTTGAAAAGTATAAATTAATAACTAATAAATATAAAGATTTTATAATCTTTAAACAAATTGTTAATGTCAAAAAACCAACATACTACTTTAGAAGGATTAAAAGAAATTTTAGCTTATAGAGCATCTCTTAATTGAGGTTTATCTGAAAATTTAAAAATAGCTTTTCCTTTTATAATACCAGTTAAAAGAGTAGAAATTGAGGAGAATATCTTAAGTAATCTATCTTCTGATTGAGTTGCAGGTTTCTCAACAGGAGAATCCAAATTTTTTTATAGCTATATCTGGTACTAAAGTATGATTACGGTTTTCTATAGCTCAAGATTCAAGAGATAAATTATTATTAAAAAGTTTAGTTGAATTTTTTAATTGTGGTTATATAGCTCAATATAAAAATCGTGAAGTGTGAATTTGTAGTTACAAAAATTAAAGATATAATTATGTATATTATTCTTTTTTTTTTTTTTTGATAAATACAAAATTGAAGGGTTTAAATATAAAAATTATGTTAAATTTAAAAAAGCTGCAATTCTTATTAATAATAAAGAACATTTAACCGAAAAAGGTTTAAATGAAATAATAGAGTTAAAAAAATCTATAAGTATGATGAAAATTGTCCTGATTAAAAGGGGGATTCTATATTGATCATAAAAGGCAAAGTTAACCTTTGTCTAGTTTTATACATATAAAGCGAAACTCTCAAATTGCGGGGAATTCTTAAGAACAAATCTACCAAGTTAATATAGTAATATAATTAATGGAATAGGTAATGACTCATTGTATGGTAAAAATGATTTGTATATGTAGAGAATTTGCAGCCAAGCGCCAAGTATTCTAAAAGAATAATGGTGTGCAGTTCATCGACTAAACGTGAGTTGGTTTTTTATTAATAAAAAACCCCCAAAAAATATTAATAATTAGCTTAAAATATAGTCAGTCTCAATATATGAGTATTGAGATAAACGAAGAGGAAGTATTTCGATAGAATATAAATAATGTATTTAAGTATTATAATTTTACCTTTATTAGGATCTATAGTTTCTGGCTTTTTTGGTAGAAAAGTTGGTGTAAAGGGTGCACAATTTATTACATGTTTAAGTGTAATTATCACGACAATTTTTGCAATTATAGCTTTCTTTGAAGTAGGTTTTAATAATATACCTGTTTCAATTGAATTATTTAGTTGAATAGACTCTGAATGATTTAATATTTTATGGGGATTTAAGTTTGATAGTTTAACAGTTTCTTTTGTGGTCATATCTTTAGAGATAGAAGCTGTGTTGGTTAGAATCCAACTATATAAGTTAATATTTATGCAAAATTTTAAAGTTTTAAATGGTACGTATAAAAAGGTATTACCTTTTAATTTTTCGTATATTATAAATACAACAAGTGATGGCTTAGTTTGTGGAGGAGGTACTTTTATATTTAAATATAAAACATTATTTACAAGAAATTATACAATTAATAAAGATATTGATTTTGATAAATCAGTTTTAAGTACTTTAGATTCTAACTTCCTTCAATGATTTGTAGGATTCAGTGACGCTGAAAGTAATTTTATTATTAATCGTAATCTTAAAAAAGATAAAAATTCTACTGCTAGCTTTTCATTTATGTTTAAAATAGGTTTACATATTGATGATGAAAAAGTTTTAAGATATATTCAGGATAAACTAGGAATAGGTAATGTTCGTATTTATAAAGACGAATGTATTTTTACTGTTACCGATAAAAACGGAGTAGCTTTATTAATAGAGATATTTGATAAATATAATTTAAATACTACTAAATATCTAGATTATTTAGATTTTAAGGAAGCATTTCTTTTTTACTGAAATAGAAGTAAAGATTTAAATCCGGATAAGGTAAAAGATAAATTATTAGAATTAAAAAATAAAATGAATACTAATAGAATTAATTTTGAAAGACCTATAAATTCTGAAATAATCATAACTAAAAGTTGACTTTTAGGATTTATTGAAGGAGATGGATCATTTTTCGTAAGAAGAGATAATATAGCTCCTACATTATCTATTGAGGTAACAGGTGTTCAACTTCCGGTTATGTTAAAAATTAAAGAATTTTTAGAAAGTTCATTAGGTTTTGATTTATATTCTTTATATAAAATCAAAAATTCTTCTATTATAGCTGTAACCACAGCTAAAGCTAGAAATAATGGTAAAAGTACCGTATTCCTTATTATAAAAAATATTCATGTATTAAATAATTATTTAATACCTTTTTTTGCAGATAGTGAATTTTTAACTAAGAAAGGTAAAGATTTTAATGATTTTAAAATAATTAGCCAAGCAGTTTTTATAGGAGCCCATAGAAATAAGGAAATAAGATCTTTGATTTTAAAATTATCTAATACAATGAATAATTTTAAATTATCTACTTATAAAGGAATAGTAGAAAATTTAAGTATGAAAGAAATTAACCAAATTACTATGGCATCACCTACAATAAAATATCTTTTAGATGGAAGAGTCATTGATATATCTACCAAAAAATTATTGCCTAAGTTAGTTAGTTGTGTTTATGAAATATATGAAGATGATGAAAGTTATATCCTAGCTTATTCCTTAACTGAAGCAGCTTCAAGAATAGAATTATATCCTGATACATTAAGTAAGTATTTAGATGTAGAAGTATTAAATTCAGAAAGAACGTTTGTAGAAATAAAAAATAAAAAAATACGTAGAGTAAGAGTTTTTATTCCTAGCGCTGCGTAGAAAGAGATATAATCTTTTCCAAGCTCAGCCCAGGTCCATGGCCCTCAATAATGAGGGTCTGGACCGAATGGCCTGGGGTTTTTATTTTACACGTTTGTTTGCATCGCCCTTTCGTATCGGAGATAGCGCTACCCCCAATACTTTTTTATTATTATTAATAATAAATAGAAATTTTAACTAGTACCTATCCATTGGATAGTAACAAGAATTGGTTTTTTTTTTTATAAAATTTAAATATAAAATTTTATTAATAAAAAATTGGATAAGGGGGAGTAAGTATTTAGGATAGGAGAAAGCGTACATATTTTAAAGAAGGAAAAAGTAAAAAGGATAATATAGGAATTTATTAAGATTATAATCGAACAATTCCATACTTATATAAAAAATGGTGAAAACGGTTAATGAGGATATACTTAAAGACCGTCGGCAGTTATAAATGTCGCTACAGACTAGTTCACCGGGGTTAGGCTGAAATGTCTGTCCAAATGTATAGTCGGACCTTAAAATGAGTGCGAAATCATAAGGAGGAAATATTTATCGTAACAACACGACGCACAGTGGATAGCCTTACCACAAGAGGTTAAAACTCCTAAGTAGAAAGCTACTCTGAAAGTCTATTCCCTAAGTATAAATTTATAGGTGACTTAAAGGCAAGGTTAATTAAGGTTGTTCAATGCTTTTAAATTTTAATAAATTAATTCAACAGAAAAGATTTTTTAACTTAAGTCTAACAAGATTGGCTAAATTACGGTCAAAAGTTGAGACTCCTTCCAGATCTTTTAATTTTGAAGCCTTTAATAAAAAATTTTCAGAATATCACCCAAATCTAAAACTACCAAGCAAAGAATTTTTAGAGTGATTTATTGGATTTACAGAGGGTGAAGGTAGTTTTACAGTCTCAAAATATAACAAATTCCTTTTGACTATTTATCAATCAACTAATGATGTTCAAGTTTTAAATTATATTAAAGAAAATTTGGGATTTGGAATTATTACTAATGTTAATGATAAAGTAAGTCGTTTAATAATCTATGACATTAAAAATATTTATTTAATATGTCTACTCTTTAACGGTAATATGGTTTTACCTACAAGAACTGCGAGATTTTTAACTTTTCTTTCTGCTTTTAATGAAAAACTATTAAAAAAAAATGTTTTTTCACCTATCGCACCTATAATGGAATATGTTAGACCTAGCTTAGATGATTGATGATTGGCAGGTTTTGTTGATGGAGAGGGTTGTTTTACTATTTGTTTCTTGTCTACATCTAATAAATTCCGTTATATATTTTTATTGACTCAAAAAGGTGAAGCTAATAAAGCTACTTTAGAACATATCTTAAGTTTATTTGATTGCCAAGGTCTTGTTTCTTGCCGTAGTAATAAAGATTTGGATGTCTGAGATTTAAGAATTAACGGTTTAAGGAATTGTATTGCACTTTTCCCATATTTCGATAAATGTAATTTAAAAACCCAAAAATTCCAAAGTTATCTTAAATGGAAAAATATTTATCTAAGATTAGTAAACAAGGATCATTTAAAGGCAAACACAAGATTAGAATTAATAGATCTGGCTAAAAAAATCAATAAGTCGAATTAATTTTTTGTGAAAGTAAAAGAGAGGGTTAGTTCAAGCTATTAGAGTTATTAAGTTATTAGTAAAAAAACAGGTTCTTAATAACGAATATATTATATATACCTTATCTCTAGTTTAAAAAATTTTATTTAATGTTCGGAGGGGGGGGGTGGGAGGGGGGGGGGTAGTAATTAGTTTCGGTCTTATATTTTTTTTTATTATAATCTATAATTGAATAATAGATTCAATCTATAATTATTATTATAATAGTTGAATTATTGATTCAACATATATTTGTTTGACAAATATATTTGAATAATAGATTCAATCCACAATAGTTAATTGTGGACTCCAATTAATATAATTGGAGCTATTAAATGAAAAAAAATATTTAGCCTGCGGCGGCTGAAACCTACGGAGCCCCATGCATGCATGGGGACCCCTAATCGGGGGGGGGGGGGGTTGGTAAAAAACCAAATTTTTTTACCTTTTTTAAATTCCGTATTCGTATAAGAAGTAAAATTTAACTTGTTTATTAGTAGTTATATACGGCCTACGGCTTTTAGAAGTAGGCGGTCGCGCCTAAGCATTATGGTGCGAAGCGGTAATTCTTAGGGGGAGGCTAATAAATTTATTAATGCACTAGTTAATTTAATAGGTATTACTTTTATATACGAAATAAATAAAAAATTTTTTAAGCGATACTGGTGGTACGGTCAAAACTTTTATAGTAAGACCGTAGGTTTCTAAAAATCCTTAGAGATCTCTACAGACTGGTTCACCGGTAGGTGGCTGAAATGCTGCTTAATGTACAGTCGGCCTGCTCGAGAATTTTAATTTATATCGCTTAAATTATAATTTATAATTTAATCGGGGGGGGGGGGGGGGACTCCGTCTGGGTGGGAGGGAGGGTGCGCAAACTACCCTGGCGTAAAATTTGGGGTGGGAGGGAGGGTGCGCAAACAACCCCTTAGTAAAATTTGGTAGTGTAATATTTATATAAAAATACATAATGACAAGCTTTGCTTAAGGTATACTTAAATAGTGTAGTCATTAATAGTTATATATTATTACATAGCAGTTGTGACCCGTTTTAATAATAAGTTTTTTAGTTCATCTATATTCTATTTCGTACATGAGCAATGATCCTCAGGGTTACGTCAGGGGAAAACGTAATTGTGGGGAGAAACTGTCAAATTCCGGGGAACTCCTAAAGCTTCTGGTACCAAGCTCTAGTCGAAAGGCTATAAGTGGCTGAACTAATTATTCAGGTATGGTAATAAGTCAGGAGATTTGTGAAAACAAAATGGACGATCGCGGATCTAAATCAGTAGTAGTGGATCGTAACTATACTGTAAAAGAGCAACGAGTAGACGGCAGTTGATCTGTTAAATTTGAACATCTAATAGATTTAAGATGTACTCTGCGGGGTTTCGAAAGAAATAGAGGTATAAAACTCGGTTTCGGTCTTGCGAGAAGAAAAAAACCAGGGGGAAAGCTTATCTTTCCACATTTTGGTTTTTTCTTGCTCTCCTTACTTGTCCCTGAGACTCTTCACTCCGAATCATATATGGTGCCCCTCGCTCTAACAAATCCTCATAGATTCGGATTAGAAGAGGCGAGGGGTTATGCACAAGCTAAGGAGACACAAAAAGATTTAAACACCTTTGTCAAATTCCCATCTAAGCAATCCGGTTTTAAAAATTTTTCTACTTATTCGCAGGAGTCTATTCATCCTGGAGTTTGATCTGGTTTGATAGATGGTGAGGGTTCTTTTAATATATTAATTGTTAAAGATAAAACACGTAAATTGGGTTGACGTACGGAGTTGAAGTTTCAAATAGGTCTACATTCAAAAGATCTTAACGTATTATATCTATTACAAGAATATTTAGGAGGTATTGGTTCTATTCATTTAGTTAAAAACGGAGAAGTAGTTAATTATTCTATAGATTCAATTGGAGATTTAAATAAACTTATTTCTCATTTCGAAAAATATCCTTTATTAACTCAAAAGGGCGCCGATTTATTTTTATTTAAAAAAGCAGTACAACTTGTTAATAATAAAGCTCACCTTACCGCAGAAGGTTTAATTCAAATGGTAAATATCAAGGCTTCAATGAATAATTTAGGTTTATCTGAGACATTAAAATTAGAATTTCCTGAATATACTCCTGTTGAAAAACCTATAATTATTTCAGATAATGTAAGTTTGGATCCTTATTGAATTTCGGGTTTTGTAAGCAGTGAAGGAAATTTTGATGTTCGTATGCCAAAAACGGCTAAAGGTCTGCATCGTAGAGTACAATTAAGATTTAGAATATCTCAACATAGTAGAGATATTAGATTAATGGAAAAAATAGTTGAATATTTTCAAGCTGGTAAGATTTACAAATATAGTGGAGGTAAGTCTGCGGTTAGTTTATCCATAGTGGATTTTTCGGATATTACTAATAAAATAGTTCCTTTTTTTAACCTAAATCCTATAATTGGTGTAAAATTATATGATTATCTTGATTGATGTAAAATTCAGAGTTTAATGGTTAAACGTGCTCATCTTACAGTTCAAGGAATAACTTCAATAAGTGAGATCAAATCCGGTATGAATAGAGGTAGAAAAATTTTCGAGAAATAACCATTGTTATTAAGGTGTAAGCTTACTTCGTTAGAGCTTGCGCGGCCCGAAAAATTTTTTTAATCTACGAATAATCTATACATAATTATTCCCAGCGTAGCAGATTAAAAAAAAAAATAACCCCAACACGCACGCAGGACAGGAATGTCTAGGTGCGTGATGGGGACTCTTAGAGTGTTCAACGAGCTGTGAAAACACTAGAAGTGGGGTAAAATCAATTGTAGGATAAATTTGATGAGTAAGCACATACAAAGATTTTTTAGTTATTTAAATTTATTCACTTTTATGATGATTGTTTTAGTAACTGCAAATAATTATTTATTAATGTTTGTAGGCTGAGAGGGTGTAGGAGTTTGTAGTTATCTTTTAGTGAGTTTCTGATTTACTAGAATATATGCAAATCAAAGTTCTCTTTCAGCCTTCTTGACTAACCGTGTAGGAGATTGTTTTTTAACTATAGGTATGTTTGCTATTTTATGATCTTTAGGTAAAGAAAAAAATTCTAAAGTTTTCACAACAATGTGTAAAAATCAAAATACTAGCTCTGTACTAAAAGGATTATATAAAACATATATTTTTCGGAGTACTGATCAATTTAATCATTTATCTTATGTTCAAGTTAGAAATTATTCTTCTCCTTCTTCACTTGCACCATATTTAGCTGGTTTGATAGAAGGTGATGGATCTATAGCCGTATATGATAAAAATACACAAAAAAAGGAGTACAGACCTAAAATTATTATTGCTTTCAATATTCATGATAAACCTTTAGCTGATAAATTATCTACTGAATTAAAAGTAGGTAAAGTAATTAGTAGACCTAACGCAGGACATGTGTTATTACAAATTTTAGCTAAAGAAGAAGTATTAAAAATAATTAATTTAATTAACGGGTATATGCGTACACCTAAAATAGAAGCATTACATAGAGCTATTCGCTTCATTAATGAAAAAGATAATAGTTCTATACCGTTATTAGGTTTAGACTTGTCTCCTTTAGAAAGTAATAGCTGATTAACAGGATTTACAGATGCAGATGGATATTTTGGTATTACCGTTTACGACCGTAAAAAAAATGGAGTATTTTTAAGAACAAGTGTTCAAACTTCTTTCCGAATAGAAGTAAAACAAAATTATTCTAGAGAGGTTACTTTAGAACAAGGGGGATCTAGTTTTTTTAAGATTATGAGTGATATTGCTGCCTTTTTTACAGTAAATTTATATTCAAGAACTAGAAAAACTGAAGATAAAGAGTTTTATGCTTTTGCTGCAGTAGCCCACAATTCAAGAAGTCATGAAATAGTTCGTAAATATTTTTCAAAATATCCTCTATATTCTTCTAAATATCTAGCTTTTAAGGATTGATGTCTTATTCAAGATCTACATAAGGGATCTTTAAGTAAAGATAACCTAGAAAAAATCAAATCCATTAAAAATCAGTTTAACAGTAAGCGAAAAGTATTTGATTTTTCACATTTGATTTCTTTACAATTTAAATAAATTGCCGTGGGAGATAGTAATATCTCTCTTATTATATAACTATATGCGAGAAACCCCTAAAGTCTTTTTATATGTCATTTGTGGAAACTTTTATATATAGAAGGCGTACATAAAACATAAAAATTAAAAAGAATAGAATCTTATCGGGCTAGGTAGAGGTGGGCCCCTTTGATAGGATAAAAATGGGCAATTCGCAGGAAACTGACAAATAATAAATTATTTAATGGATCCTCAGAGACTACACGTTATACCCCTTTATCAGCAATGTAGAGTAGTAATTGTCTTTTGTTGAATAAGGGTGAAGATATAGTCCAGTTATAACTGAAAGGTTATATGTAAATGAATTTAGATTATGCTACTGTTTTTTCATTAGCTCCCTATATTAACTCCTCCTTAATAACTTTAATAGGGGTTTTCATAGTACTTGGATCTATGGCGAAATCGGCACAATTAGGATTACATGTTTGACTTCCTCTAGCTATGGAGGGTGGTGTAAGAAAAAAAAATTATTATTATTATTTATGTGATTCACTTGTTTATATAATTAAACTTAGTAATAAGATCAAAAATGCAGTTTATAATATGGGTCTTTCTCTTTCTAATAGAAAGGCTATTTGTTTTAATGTCCTAATTCAGCAAATTTTTTATATAAAGGTAAGAATACCCGTACTTAATTATAAAGGCTACTCTGCACCCAGACAATCTGGCCTTGGAAATAGGGTTTTCTCCTTTCTCCCTTCCAAAAACCTAGAATTATATCCGCCACTTTTTGAGAGCAATAGGGTAGGTAATATACTTGAGTTACTAGGAGGTAAACAATTCTTCAGTTCATTAGTAACTACAAGTAGTAAAAAAACCCAATCCTCTATTTGAGTGTACGATATTACTAAATTAGATGTTAATAATGGTTTAGTTTCATCTTCCCCCTTTAAAACCAAATCGGCATGCGCCAAAACTATGGGTATAACTCGGGGGACTATTACACTTTATTTAGATAGTAATAAGGTATTACATAATAAATGGATAATTAGTTCTAAAGAATTATCTAAGGAATTATTATCTAAAAATTTAATTCCTTCTGAAGTTTGAGAAGTGGTAACAGGAGAATTACTTGGAGATGGACATATATCCTATGATCCAGTTAATAAACCTAATAACAATGGTAGATTAGAGTTTACCTTTGCAGCAGATATTTTACATTATGTGAATTATCTTAAGTTTAATGTCTTATCTTCTATTTGTACTTTTAGTAGTCCAACTCCATGGCCTAATTCCCAAGAACCTTCACAATATTGATTTGGTAGTAAAAGTTTACCAGCTATAACCAATTTACATTCTCTTTGATATAAAGAGATAGATGGTAAGTGAATAAAAGTTTTACCTTCTAATATTGAAGAGTTATTAACTCCTTTAGCTTTGGCTCATTTTTTAATGGGAGATGGATATTTTTCAGAGGGTAGTGTATTCATATGTACTGAAAATTTTACTAAAGAAGAGGTGTTAAAGCTAATAGAAATTTTATATGTAAAATTTGGCATAAAAGCTACATTTAAGAAACGTAAATATTCAGGAGGGGTAAGGTACCGAATAAGAGTAAGTAGATTAAGTATAGATAAGTTAGTATCTTTAGTTAGTTCTTATTTTATACCTGAAATGTTATATAAATTAGGTATAAAAGCAAATGAATAAGGGTATATACCCATATATATATTATTTTTGCCCCACACTTCTCGCTTTCCCTCCTCTGCACTCTTTACCTCCTCTGCATCTCATACGAAGTATGAGGAAGAGGAGGGAAGGAAGAGGAGGAAAAAAAAATGAAGGGGGGTCTACAAGTTATATAGACGGTTTTATTTTAAAATATATTAAATTTCCCGATAAAGTTTCAAAAAAAAAATCCTTTTTTGGTTTCAGGTAGTGCAGTGCAGCACGTAAGCTAGTAAGCCTTACGTGGTGCGCAGCATCGAAAATTTTATTTACATAGAAAAATGAAGTTTTTCTCCCTGGATGATTACCGTCACTTGTAGTCGGGCAGCTTCGCAGGTGATTTTGTTTTTGCCTTTAGTTTTCGCCCCCCCCCGACCCCCTCACTCTCCACTAATCTAATAAATTAGTGGAGTGAGAGGGATAATGGAGGATGAATAGGTAGAAGAGAAGGAAGGAAAGTTCAAAAAAAGGAGGGAAAGCACTGCTTTCCCTCCTTTTTTTTTTTTCTCTTTTCTTCCGTCCTCTGAGACTCTTATACTCTGAGTTCCATCGAGCCCTCCAACTGTATAAATCTTCGTAAACTCAGATTTATAAGAGATGAAGGGTCTCATCCTCTAACTCGGCCCTGAGGCTTCTTATACTCTGAGTCATATACGGGAAACCCTAATCTCTTAAAATCTTCGTAGACTCAGATTTGTAAGAAGAAGAAGGGTTACGTTTGCCTTCCCTCTCCCTCCTATATATAAATAAATATATTTAAATATATTTATTTAATAAGAGAGGAGAGAGATGTAGAGAGAGAGGGGGGTTCAGTTAACAAGATAGGTCACCGCCTTCGGCGGTTGGTACCTACCCTCCTTACCCGAGGCAAAGGAAAATGGGTGGGGAAATTAAACAACGGACAACAGGGGGAAATATTAGTTTTATAACCAAATTTTTAAGATTAATAAAACAGGGGCTTCTATAACACATGCGTTATATTTTTCGGAATATATCCGTGCGTGGGTAGCGACTGATTTTTTTTTTATGAAATAAAAATACAACGGGTTTTATTTTATATTATATAATATATAATAAAACTATAGGAAGTATTGGTATCATAGTTAATTATATAGATTAATATTGAGTTAAGACGGATATACTCTAACCATGCCTTTCCTTGGTTTTTGCGAAGCTTGATATATATATATATATATCAAGCTTCGCAGAAAAAAACCCATAAAAAAATACGTTTTTATTCGAAGAACTACCGAAGGAAAAAAAATATATTTTGGCGATTCTAAATAAGAAGGTATTTGGCATGGTTTATAGTTTATTTCTCTCGATTATTAATGGAAAGTAATAATAGTAATAATTTAATAGGGCCTTCCTTAAACTTCAAAAATTGCAGAAAGATCCTAACCAGACCATTTCATATAATGTTTAATTAGGATTATTTGCAGGATTACTGGTTTTATCTGTATTTGTAGTGTACCTTATCATATTAGTGTAGTAATTTCGAAGTCTTGCTAATATGTAAGAGAGTGGTGGCGGGTACATAATTCTCTTCACGTTATTTTTTTTTATGTTTCAAAGTTTAATCTTCATTATTTCCTACTTTTTTTTTTAAGTATTAGCTCGGTGCTGCTATGCTTTCAGATTTTGTAGTCAATTTGATCGTCTATATATAGATGGTCCTTTATAAAAACGTTTTATTATATATAATAATAAAACGTACAGTCTTTCGTTTTGCCTATAAATATAAAACCTAGGTTTAGAAAAGGCTGTTGTGCTTTACTGGAAGAGTATAAACGCGAACATTTAATCAATGCCTTTCTTGGCTCCGCCACTCTACGGGCCCAAAACTAAATAAATTATTAATGAAATAAATAATTTATTTATTTTTTAAGTTCTTTTTAAATTATTAATCATAAATAAAAAACAAAAGAAAAGAAAGGCCTTTGGCCGATTTTTAACTAAAATTTCAAAATTAAAAAAAAAACGTAGTTTTATATAAAAATATACATATATATTTATTTTTTTAATAAAACCTGTCCTAAAAATTACTAATTTGTTTACCACTGTGACCTTCAGCTTCTAGGCTGTAAGCTAAGTAGAGGAATTATATATAAATATATATATATATAAATGGGTCACCTATGATTTACTCTACGTAATTTTTCTTTTATCTAGGATCCTGGACTAGGGTACGTTAAAAAAAGAAAATTACCTGCTGCATTTTTTCATAAGCCTGGCGCCAACTTTAGTAGGCGGGGGGAGACATTTATTAGTTTTTAGTACTAAAAGAGGAAAAGATAAACAAAGGAGTCTTCAGAGACTATATGTGGAGTGTGTATATATATATAAATGTCTTATAACCCGATTGGAAAATATACATAAAGACATAGTCCGAACAATAATGTAAATTATTGAATATTCTAGTATATATAGATTAAATTTAAACGAAGTTTTTGGTTTGCCTATTTATACACGTATAGAATTCTAACATTATTTTGCCGACACCTGTATCTGCATTAATCCATGCAGCTACTCTGGTTACTGCTGGAGTCTATTTATTGATACGTTCATCCCCCTTATTAGAATATAGTAGTACTACTTTATTAATATGTTTGTGATTAGGGGCATTTACTACGATATTTAGTTCATTAATAGGTTTGTTCCAACAAGATATAAAGAAAATTATCGCGTACTCAACTATGAGCCAATTAGGTTTAATGTTTGTAGCTATAGGATTATCCTCATACAATTTAGCTTTATTCCATTTAATTAATCATGCTTTTTACAAAGCAGCATTATTTTTAGGTGCAGGAGCTATAATTCACGGTATGATGGATAACCAAGATCTACGTAAATACGGAGGGTTAATTTCGTTTTTACCCTTAACTTATTCCGTTGTATTAATTGCTAGCTTAAGTTTAGTTGCTTTCCCTTTTATGGCAGGATTCTATTCAAAAGATTTGATCTTGGAATCTGCATTTGGGCAGTATACTTTTAGTGGTAGTGTAGTTTGATTAATTTCTTCTATTGGTGCAATTTTTACTACTCTTTATAGTGTAAAAATTTTATATCTTACCTTCTATACTAATCCTAATGGAGCAAAAATTTCTATTGTTAATGCTCACGAAGGAAATATTTATCAAAGTTTACCTTTAATTATCTTAGCTATTTTCTCTATTTTCTTTGGTTATATAACTAAAGATCTTTTCTTAGGTATGGGTTCAGAATTATTTACAGATAATTCTATTTTTATTCACCCTTCCCATGAAATTTTAATAGATACAGAGTTCGCTATTCCTACTATGTTTAAACTTTTACCTTTTATTTTTACTATTTCATTTAGTATGTTAGCCATTGTAATTTCAGAATTCCTACCCGGAATTTTAATTAACTTTAAATTAACTAGATTTGGTTATAATATATTTGGTTTCTTTAACCAACGTTTCTTAGTAGATATGTTATACAATAAATTCATAGTTAGAACAGTTTTAAATTTAGGGGGGCAAACTACTAAAGTATTAGATAAAGGAAGTATTGAATTATTGGGACCATTTGGTTTAGAAAAAGGTTTAATAAAAATAAGTAAAAGTATACTTTCTTTATCTACAGGAATTGTTACGGATTACGGACTTTATATTTTAATAGGATTCATATTCATGATAATCTTATTTCAAACCTCTTTAATCTACAACTTTGATCCAAGTTTTATCCTTGTAGTAATTTTAGGTTTAATTCAAAATTTATTTAACTCTCGATAGTTCCTTATTTTTGGACCGCCCTAGGATTGATACCTATTCAATTTCCTCCTCAGTAATTTTATCAAATAAAATAACCTAAATTATCGAATATAATTGGCTTACGAAGTGTCCCCCCTTTCCGCAGATCAGGACAGAATGTCTCTTTAGCAGCTGCGGCCCATAATTTTTAAAATAAAAATCTGCTCTCCTCGCCTTCCCTCCTCTTCCCCACGTAAGGAAGAGGAGGAATAATGAAATGGGGGGGGGGGCCACCCCTCTCTACATCTCCTACTAAAGTAGTCATTTTTTGGAAGAGAGGGATTAAAATGAAGGGGGGGGGCTGCTAAATTATCGAAGATAATTGGTGAAGCAGGGCACTTTTAAAAAGTAAAATAGTTTAAATAATAATTGTATATTATACAGAATAGAGTAAATTAAAATAAACTCTAAAAAAAAATAAATATTTAATCAAATCTAGGTCCAGGTCCTCTCGAATTATGAGAATATTAAAAAGTCATCCGTTGTTAAAATTAGTGAATTCATATCTTATTGATGCATCTCAACCTAGTAATCTTAGCTATTTATGGAATTTTGGGTCTTTATTAGCTGTTTGTTTAATTATTCAGATAATCACTGGAGTTACCTTAGCCATGAAATGGGGATTTGTGTGGCTGTAAAATCTTATTAAATTGCTGGAATATCCTTTATTTATATTTTTCGATTTAATTGAAAAAGACAGAGTAATTAGGGCAATCAGCAGGAAAGCAACTATTAAGTTGAATCTTCAGAGACTAGTTGTAAGACGTAAGATAATTAATTATCCTATGATGGTATAGTCCAACCTTTCGAAAGAGTCAGGAATTTAGGCTATTTTTAATTTATTCCTGACTATTAGTTTTCTTTTTTTTTATACTTTAATGTATTGTTACATTACATTAAAATCGCAACATAACTCTCAAGGACGCGTTCATTTTCGCAAGGAAGCGAAAAGGGCGCTTATTTTAAGAGACAATAGTCTATTTTATAGCAGATTATCTAAATTAGATAATATATCCAATTTTAGTACTTTAGTTTCTAGCCCAAAAGCTGAAACCGATGAGGCCTCTACTTCGTTAGTCAAAACAGATCAAAATAATTTTGATTTAAATCCTTGATTTGTTACAGGATTTGTAGATGCGGAAGGGTCATTTACTATGTCAATATTTAAAGCTAAAACTGCGGCTATAGGTTGAACAATTGAGTCTAGTTTTATAATTACATTACATATAAAAGATATTGAATTATTAAATCAAATTCAGGTATTTTTTGGGGTTGGAACTGTTTCTACTTCGGGTAAATTCGCACGGTATAGAGTTAGATCTAAAGATAATCTTTTAGTAATTATTGCACATTTTAAGAAATATCCTTTACAAACTAATAAAATTAATAATTTTATTAATTTTTGTAATATATTAGATTTAATGATAAAAAAACATCATGTGAACATAGAAGGATTTTTATATATTGCTTCTTTAATCAATAGATTAAATAATCCTTTATCTCCTGCTTTAGTAGATAAATTAATTTTACTGGGTGAATTACCTAATACTGAGTTAGAAGTTTTAGAATTACCAATAGTAAAATCTCTAAGTGAAAATCTTGATCCTGGATGAATCTCAGGGTTTACTACAGGTGAAGGTTCATTTACATTCTTTACACGTAACCGTAAAAAGGCAAATGGTGTAATTGTAAAAGATTATACAATGGCCTACGAAGTTTCTCAAAGAAGTGATAATTTACATGTCTTAAATTTAATAGCTAAATACTTCGAATGCGGTAAAGTATATAGTGAAACTAGAGGTGTAAGTAAATACAGATTAGTAACTAGAGATCAAATATTAAATACATTAGTTCCTTTTTTTGAAAAATACCTTTTAAAAGGAAATAAAAATTTACAATATAAATTATGAATAGAAATTGTTAAATTATTACAAACAGATAGATCTGAACTTAGAGATAAAAGTGTAGATGAATTAATTAGAAAATTATCAGAATTAAATAAATAAAAAATCTGACTAATAAATGGCATTACAGCCCTAATGTATTAGAAGCCTTCAATTCTATAGAGCATGAACTTCACACCGCAGGCGCCACAGTTTTATATTTACTTTGCTTTTTTTTTGTGTGCAATTTTTCACGCAGGTAATTGTACTATATTTAGTATTAAGAATATAGGCATAGTTACCTTTTTTATACAATATTTTAAAGTTTGTAATATATTGCAAATGAATAACGATAATCAGCTTTTATTGAATAATGAACAACAACTCACACCTACATCTTTTAATCTTTCTGATGAAGATTTTTATGAATGATTTAGAGGTTTAGTGGATGGTGAAGGTTGTTTTATTATAAAACAAAATAATAATTATTTTAGTTTTAAATTCGACATATATATGCATAAAGATAATTGATCTATGCTAAAATACATAGCTAATCGGCTAGGTGTAGGAAATGTTTATGTAGGAGAAGATTTTGCTTATTTTTCGGTTGTAAGTAAAAAAGATTTAACAATTATCAATATATTAGATAAACATCCCTTAAATACATCTAAAAATTTAAATTATATATTATGAAGAAAAGGATACGAATTATATAATAATAGAAAAAATTTAGTTTTAGATAAAGAATTAGAAAATTTAACCGAAGAATTAGTTAACTTAAAAAATCAAATGAATAAAAAAAGAAATGATTTTAAACAACCTGAGAATCACCATGTATATATTTCACCCTACTGGTTATTAGGTTTTGTAGAAGGTGAAGGTTATTTTTCAGTAAGTTTAAATAATTATAGATTAGTATTTGGTATAGGTCAGACAGCTAGTGAAGCTGGAGTATTGGAAGCCATACAAAAATTTTTATTAGACCTTCCCAACCCCGACCCACCCCCTTCTGCACATAGGAAGAAGGGGCTTGGGGGGTAGGTCCCAGCCGCGAAGCGGCGGCCGGGACAGGAGAATACAAAATTTCTAGAAGTGATTCTAATATTGTAAGTCTTACAGTATCAAACAAAGCTAAAAATGAAAATTCTAAACCTATGGCTACATTAGCCACATATAAAACCGATTTTTTAACTAATACTCTTGTACCTTTTTTTTGATAATTTAACTTGATTAAGTAAGAAGAAATTAGATTATGAAGATTGAAAACTTATTTTAAATCTAAAAAATCAAGGGAAACATTTTACTGAAGAAGGGAAAGAGTTAATATCTTTATTAGGTATAGGTATGAATAAAGGAAGAATTTATACTAATATAAAAGATAATAATTTACATATAACTAGAGAAAATCTAAGGGAAAAAGTGTTAAAATTATTATCTAGTCCTTCGAATTATGAAATTCACTCTAATGGGAAAATTTGAGTAAAATCGTTAGGAATTTTTCTTAAAAGTAGAGGAAATATAAATGTTGAAGTATTAGATCAACAACAGAATGAACTAATATATAATTTTAAATCAATAAAAGAGTGTGCTCAGTTTTTTAATGTTAGCGAAAGAACTATAAATCGTAAATTAGATAAAGGTACTACGATAGAATTTAATGGCAAATTTTTAACATTAAAACGTAATACGTCTTTACTTTAAATTTACAGTTATATAGTTTAAGAGCATAAAGCTAGAAAAATTAATTCTATAGAAAGAGAAAAATTCCGTATACGGAGATATAAACTCGCCTCGTCATAATGTGCTCTCTAAATCAAGTAAATTGCTGGAAACTCTTAAAGAATAAGACAATCAGCAGGAAAGTTTAAAATAAATCTTCAGAGACTATACACTTGACATTTATTAATTTAAATGATAATATAGTCCAATCATCCTCGAGAGTTGATGTTTATATAAAGATTATTTATCTATGTCTCCTTTATGCACAATGAGACCAAACTTTATTTTCATTTATTCAAGTATCAGGTATTAAAAAATACAATGAGATTTAATAGTTTTCCTTCAAAAACATCAGAAACAATAAATTCAAAAAAATTTAGATTCAGAATTTTTATTTTTATTTTCTGGATTTACTGACGCTGCCCCAGTAGCGCAGCAGCGCTGCGCAACCTAAAAAAAAAATCCCCCCAGCGAAGCAGCCCCCTTTAGCCTTCCCTCCTCTTCCCCACGTAAGGAAGAGGAGGCGCGGGGGGGGGGGGGGGAGTAATTTTTTAAAATAAAAATCTGCTCTCGCCTTCCCTCCTCTTCCTTACGTAAGGAAGAGGAGGCATAATGGGGGGGCCACCCCTCTCTACATCTCATACAAAGTATGAGGAAGAGAGGGATTAAAATGAAGGGGGGCTGCTAAATTATCGAAGATAATTGGGAAGAGGAGGAATAGAAGGAAAAAATTTTTAAGTATTTCCGATATTCTTAATAAAAGATATAGTGATAAAAATAGTTTTGATGTAGAGACTATTATTAATGATATAACTAATAGATTTGAGCTTATTATAAAAAAAAAGATCCTTTATTTGATGTAAATCTTTATCTACCTCATATTGAAAATGTACGTAAGTTTAGTAAAATAAATAAATCTGAAAACCCTAAAGTTGTATATATTTATACAAAAATGGGTTAATAGAAGGATCACCTTTTGCTTTTTTTAGTTTAGCTCACAAAGCATTAGGATTAAAATCTAGTAGCAATACATGTAATTGTTATATTGATACAAATAGACGATATAAAAATAAATATATTTTTTTATCTAAACCTATAGATAGTACGTCTAAGGATTAGATCATAGTAGATAAATATTTTATACTAGTTGATTATGCGTGATGTTTCTAATGGATGACTTATTCGTTATTTACATAGTAACACAGCTTCTGCTTTCTTTTTCTTGGTCTACTTGCACATAGGGCGGGGGATGTACTATGGATCTTACAGATCTCCAAGAGCACTCGTTTGATCAATCGGAACCGTGATACTTATAGCTATGATGGCTACAGCTTTCTTGGGTTATTCACATAGCCCAAAATGATTTAATATAAAGTTATATAAAAGTTTAATAATTCATAATTCAATTTATTCGGCTTCGCAGCCCACACGTGTTATACGCAGGGCTTTAAATTTAGTAAGAAATTACAGTTCAATGTCTGATAAACTTGCCTGTTCAGATGACTTAAAAATTCTAATTAAAGAATTACAATTAAATCCTGTTTATGTTTTTGAAAATCTTAAATTAGAAACTACTAGACAAAATATTTTAAAAGTAACTTCAGATTTAAGTGGTATATATATGATAATTAATAAAATTACAGGAGATTATTATATAGGTTCTGCTTCAACAAATAGATTTTATGCTAGATTTAGTAGTCATCTAATTTATTTTAAAGGAAGCAAAATAATTAAAGCTGCAGTAAAAAAGTATGGATTAGATAATGTTGCTTTTTTAATCTTAGAATTATATCCTAATGTTGTAACTAAAGAAAATAATAAAGAATTATTAGATTTAGAAGACAAATATTTGAAAAGCTTATTGCCTAATTATAATATATTAACTGAAGCAGGATCTAGTTTTGGTTATAAACACACAGAAATTACTCGTATCAAAATGGTAAATACTTATAGTGATGAAAGACGAGAAAGAATAGGTAGTTTAAACAGAGGTAAAACATTTTCTTCTGAAACCATAGAAAAATTGAGAGAAAAAGCTTTAAATAGACCTCCTATGACGAATGAAACTAAATTGAAATGTGTTTCTAATACGAGACCTGTTATTTTATATAACTTAAATCGCACTATTTTTGGTAAATTTCCTACAATAGTAGATGCAGCTAAAGCTATTAATTGTGATGAAAAAACTATTAGAAGAGCTTTAAAAACAGCCAAAAAATTAGTAAAAAGACAATGAATTGTTGAATATGTATCTAAATAACTTTTTCAAAACTTTTATATTAAATTATAGTCTCATGAGTAACAATCTTTTTGTAATTTTTATAAAAAAAAAAAGATTAAAGTGATATGACCCGACGGGGTTATAGAATAGTATTTTATATTATTTGGCAATGCTGGGGAAAACGATCAAAGAAGTAAATAAACTTTAAGATCGTCGGTTATATAAAAAAATCGCGACAGGCTGCGTCGCCAGTGGGTAGCTGAAATGCTGCTTAATGCACAGTCGGAACTTTTAGTTAAATTAATTTAACTAACAGAATATTCGAATTCAAAGGTATTCTAGCTTATTATTTATTAATAAGTAAGTTTGTATGTACTGCCCTACGGGCAAATGTCGCTATGAGGTGCTACAGTTGAACGGCGGAGTATTAGCTGTAGTAAAATACCACTAATTGCTGGAAACTCTTATAATATTAAGATAATCAGCAGGGAAAATAATCTTTAAGTTTATAACCTTCAGAGACTATACGTGGTACATTTAACTTTTTTTTTACATAATAACTTATTATGCGGATTAAGAAAATGAAGATATAGTCCGATCCATTAAATAAATTTAATGTAAGGAGAGTCGCGTCTCCTACCGTTTTTAATATAAATAAATATTTCAGTATGTTCGAAAGTATAAACTTTAAGGTTAATAAATTATTCATACTGGGTTGTAAGGAATAAAGGTTTAATGTATTACTTTTTAATATCACCAATATTATATTATTCTCAAATAAATTTAGATTTATATTATTACTTTATAGCTACCTTTTACAAATCAAAGGTAAAAGACAATAGTGTAACTAATGAGATTAATATTTTATCGTCAGGATCAGATCCGGTGTCAATAAAAGCATTACCAGAGTTATCTTTAAATACCAAATTTATAGAATGATTCGTAGATCTTTGTGAAGCAGAGTCTAATTTTTTAATTAGAACAAGAAAGAACGAGAAAAAAAATAAGTCGAGTTTTGAGTTTGTATTTAGAATCAGTTTACATAAAGATGATTCTAAAATTTTAGAGTATATAAAAAATACATTAGGATGTGGAAGATTAAACGCTGAGAGAGATGTTTTTAACATTTACAATCTCGCAATTAAATGATATTGAGACAGTATTAATACCTTTATTTGATAAATTTACATTAAAATACTACCAAGTACTTGGATTACCTGGATTTTAAAAAAAAAGCCTTTAATGTTTCAAGCTCGTAAATCCAAAGGATTAGCTTGAGAAGAAATTAAATTACAAATTAAAAAATTCAAAGAAGGTATGAATAGTAACCGAGTTGATTTTGTTTTACCTTAGGATCATAGTATAGTAATTACAGGTAACTATCTTGTAGGTTTACTAGAGGGAGATGGGTCATTTTACTTAAATAAGCAGGGGCTAAATACTCATATTTTACTTGTTACTACTACGGTAAATAGACTAGTTTTAGAAAAAATACGTGAGTTTATTTTTTAGGTTTATTAGATGAGCATTCTTATATGCTAGGAAGTACAACTAAATTAATTAATATTAGTAATAAAAAAGCTCTGCCTGCGTGTGATAAAAGACCTATCTCTATTAGAAATCTATCAAATAGATTTTATTTGTAATATACTGATTCCTTATTTAGATACTATAGAATTCAGAACTAAAAAAAAAATATCAGGATTATTTAGATTTTAAAACAATAGCATTATTAATTTTAGAAGGTAAATACTTGACTAGTAAAGGTAAAGAACTAATAATTAAATTGGGTGATAGTATGAATAATAATAGATTATCAACTAACCCTAACCCTTTAATATTAGACGATGCTACCAAATCCGAATTAAATATTTTAATAAAATCAGATCCTTTAATAAACATAGATTCTGAAGGTAGAGCAATGATAATATCTGAAAGAAAATATATAAGATCTACTTATATTATAAAAGTTAACCTGCTAAATGGTTCTGAAAATTACTTTACAAGTGGAATTTCATGTGCTAAATTCTACACGTAAGTAATGATACTATAACAAAAAGATTAAATGATGGTAAACCAGTAAAAACCAAAGAAGGTTTAATTGTTGCTCAGCATATAAACAGAATAAACGTCTACTCTTCGCCGCTTTCCCAAATGGGTGCTCTGCACCAGCGAAGCAGGTAATTTTTAAAATAAAAATCTGCTCCGCTGCTAAATTAACAAAGATAATTGGGAAGAAGAGGCGAGGAAAAAAAAAAGAGTTTACTCTGTTTTTTTCTTTTACTCCTCTGCCCCTGAGACTCTTATACTGAGTCCTATACAGAGACCCCTCATCTGTCAAATCTTCGTTGACTCAGATTTATAAGAGAAGAAGGGTCTGCATCTCACTGTTCCCTCTATCCTATCCAATAAAATAAAATTGAATAGTTTTCGCCCCAGCGAAGCAGCCACCCCCCTCTTCCGCCTTCCCTCCTCTTCCCCACGTAAGGAAGAGGAGGCCAAAAGAGGGGGCTTACAGGATTTTTTATGAAAAAAAAAATACAAAGGAAACCGGATAAGGGGGCCGTGAGGAAGAGAGGGTTTGAAATAAAATACCAACTCTAAACTCAAATTTCTTCTGCTATCCATGATGGAAGCTTTCCCTCACCCCCCAGCGAAGCAGCCCCCTTTCCCTTCGCCTTCCCTCCTCTTCCCCACGTAAGGAAGAGGAGGCAATAAAATGAAATTTTATAGTTGGGATAGGGGGGCGGGGGGGGGGGGGGGGAGAGTGTTCAAAAAAAAAACAACCATTTAATTATAATTGGTTATAATATTGTATTACTAATTTAATCAGTGCTATACCCTGAGTAGGAAGTGATATAGTTGAGTCAAAAAAAATTACAATGTTAATTAATTTATGTGTTTGTATGATTATTTTATTCTCATTATTGCCTACAATAGGCAATATTCATAAGAATGCCCTAAAGAAGTTTAATAAAACATTAGATAAAAAAGATTATATTTCCCTTCCTTCATCATTTATAGCCTTTTTAGTAGGCTTAATAGATGGAGATGGTTATATTCAAATAACTAAAACCCCTAAAGGGTTTATAACAATGAAATTGACTATTTCATTACAATTAGAAGATATTTCTACTTTAGAGTATATTCATTCTGTTTTAAAATTAGGTACTATAAATACTTATAAAGATTTAAAAAGTCCTACTTGTAGATTAGTAATAAATAGAACTGAATTACAGGAAATATTGTTTCCTTTATTAATTTATAACAATATATTCTTTTTAACTAAAACTAGATATGATCAATTTAATCTGACTATGCATATTTTAAAAAATGATATTAAAATGTATGATGATATACCATCTAAAGACAATATTCAAAGTGTATTTAAGTTACCAGAAAATGCAAATGATTATACATTATTACATTTTTTCCAAAATTGAATTGTAGGATTTATATGTTCTTCCCAATACCCTGGGGTAGTTCAGTTTGCTAAAGAGAACCCTATTACTTATAAAAGAGTAAAAAGAGACTTTAAAAAAATTATCTCAAGAAGAAATGATTTTAATTATTTTAAGCAAATTTTAAAACAGCCAAAAGTTAGACATTATTCTACTAATGTAGTTAAAGTTTCTAACACTAATAATACGGATTTAGTAGTTTGAGGTTCTAATTTGAATTCAACGGTTGAAACAGGTCGTAATACCAAAATAGTTAAAAATATGATTGCTTTACCTTCTTATCAAAAAAAGCGTTATAGTTGGAATACTTTTATCTGACGGTCATTTAGCTTCGGCTAAGCCACATGAAAACCCCCATTTAGCGTTCCAACAGTCTTTGAAAAATTCAAGTTACGTTTTATTTGTTTTTTTTTTAATACTTTCCCACTATTGCAATCTTTACCCTTCTTTGGTAAAAAAGCGTTAGAAAAGATAAGATTGATTTAGCTTTATTTTTTTTTTTCCGTACTAAAGGATTACCATGTTTTTCGGAGTTAAGGTCTTTGTTTTACATTAACAAAGTGAAAAGAGTTCCGTCAGATATATACAATCTTTTAACTCCGGTAGCCTTAGCTCATCTTATTATGGGAGACGGATCAGCTAAGCAATATGGTTTAATTATTTGTACTGACTCTTACGAATTAGTAGATGTAATTCACTTAATGAATGTCTTAATTATTCGGTATAATATTGAGTGTACATTACGTTTTCATACTCCAACTCAACCTAGAATATATATTAGACAAAACTCTATGCCTATTATCAGGAAGTTAGTTAAACCTTTTATGGTTAAATCTATGTTATACAAAATAGGAATGTAATATTCCTTATATTAATATCATGAATTAGTAATTATATAATTATAATTTATTTTTCCTGCGTCGGGCCCTACGTAGGAAGTAAAGCTAGTTAATGGCTGCTTATTCTAGATTATTGTTTAGTTAATTAGATTATTGTTTAGTCTATCAGATTTATGGTCTAATTGAATTTACCCAATTAGTTCAGGGGCCTCACTTTGTTTTTTTTTATAAAATAAAAATAACCTAAATTATTTATAATAATTGGTGAGGTGAGGGGTCGATGAACATCCCTCCCGCGCCCCCTCCACCTCAGCCTTAATTGTTCAATTAAGGACTGAGGTGGAGGGGGGATATATAAGAGAGGGTTCATTCTTTATTAAAAGTAATAATGATGGCTGTTTTCAATTAAAACAAAGAATACATACTAATTTATTTGAAGCATTTAAACTAGTATTTAATACAAATAGAAAAATAGATACTACAAATAATTTTAGTCAATTTAGTGTTAGTTCTAAATCTAATATACAAAGTAATTAACTTCTTTTGAAGGTTTACATCCTTTAATCGGGGTAAAGTATATTCAATATATAAAATGATTAAATAATCTACAAAATAATGCACGTTATAATAAATTACATTACCCTGAATTGTAATATGGGCTCCTTAAAAAAAAAATATAACCAAAAACCCGTTTTTTTTTTAGAGGCAAATGGGGAAAATTACAAATACATTTAATAATATGCCTTCCAATATTAAATTATTTGTAGCGGAACTTAATTCGGTTAATTAAAAGGAATTAAGGACGTTCAACGACTAATGAGTGAGTTAAACCGACAATAAGCTCAACACGATAACCCCAGGATTTTATAGCGTTAGCTATATAGCATCGCATTAAATAAAATTCAAGACATAGTCTAATTATATCTGAAAGGATATAAAGTATAAATTAAAAATTATATCAAATTATAGTGTCATTTGAGGAGGTTTAAAACACATAGAACCATACCACGGTGACGTGGTATTAAAAATTCTGCTTAATGCTGGAATATCCTCTATAATAGTAGTTACATACGTTTTACTTTTAATTTTTTTAACTGTTTACGTGAAAATTGTAATAGTTTCCCCCCTGTATCCCCCCCTACCCCTTCTTCCTACTATTTCCATCCTAAAGGATGGAATAAGCAGAAGGGGGTGGTTCCGAGAGGGGATTAGGGGGGAAACCTGTGGGACCCCAACCCCACTGGCACGGGGACAATCAGCAGGGGTTAGAAGTATTTCTACTTTCGAAGCCTCTCAGAGACTAAACGCAGGAGGTCTAGAATATGGATATCTAGTCGGGTTATTTGAAGGTGATGGTTATTTTTCTATAACTAAAAAGGGTATTTATTTATTATATGAAGTAGGAATTGAATTATCTAAAAAAGATGTTCAATTAATATATAAAATAAAAAGTTTATTAGGAGTAGGAGAGATTAGCTTTAGAAATCGAGGAGAAATAGAAATGGTTTCATTAAGAATAAGAAATAAAAACCATTTAAAAGAATTTATTTTGCCTATTTTTGATAAATATCCTATGTTTTCTAATAAACAATATGATTATTTAAGATTTAGAGATTGTTTAACTTCTAATATTAGTAAATATGAAGATTTACCTCCTTATATTAGAGGTACCGAATCTTTGAATGATATTCAATCAATAATAAATGCTTCTTACTTTTCATCTTGATTAATAGGATTTATAGAAGCTGAAGGTTGTTTTAGTGTATATAAACTTAAAAAAGATGAAGATTTTTTAGTGGCTAGCTTTGATGTTTGTCAAAAAGATGCGGAAATTTTGTTATTAGCTATAGCTAGATATCTTTCTTTTACTACTGCTATCCATTGTGATAAGTTTAATTGTTATAAATTAAAAGTAACAGGTGTTAGATCGATAGAAAATGTTCTAAAATTTATTAAATCTGCACCTGTTAAATTACTGGGTAAAAAAAAATTACAATATTTATTGTGGTTAAAAGCATTAAGAACAATAGATAGATATAATAAAAAAATAAAAATACCTTCAAATTACTAAACCCTTGGCCAAGTCCAGCACGGAATGCGGCCTAATAATTATGTATTTATATTTTAGATCAAGATATAGTCCGATCAATAAATGAATTTATTGTGAATAGTGAGAATAATTAAAATTATGGAGACTATCAACACATATGCAGTGTTAATAACGCTACTTTAAATAGATTTTTCGCATTGCATTTTTTATTACCATAAAAATACTAGTGGTATTAAAATTTATCAAATTGCTTGGAAATCAATATTTGGTAACTAGCTACCATGCTTTCCTTTTTTTTTAATGAACATCGCGCCCTCTTACCAGTAGCGCAGCAGCGCTGCGCAACCTAAAGAAATCCCCCCAGCGAAGCAGCCCCCTTTAGCCTTCCCTCCTCTTCCCCACGTAAGGAAGAGGAGGCGCGGGGGGGGGGGGGGGGGGAGTAATTTTTAAAATAAAAAAAAAATAACCTAAATTATCGAAGATAATTGACGAAGCAGGTGTGAGGGGGGACCGGAAGGGGGGGGGGGGGGAAGTTTTTTTTTTTTAAATAAAAAAAACCTAAATTATTAAAAATAATTGGGAAGAGGAGGTTTTGATAAAAAAAGTTCTAAAATTTATTGACAATAAGCAGCAAAGTATGATTAATTCTTACCGGTACCCCACCAATCCCACAGTTTTGGGGCTCCTCGTGCTCAATATTGGGTGGTGCCCCTACACTAAAAAAATTTTTTTTCCCCCGCCGACCTACCCTCCTCCAATTATCTTTGATAATTTAGCAGCGGAGCAGATTTTTGTTTTCAAAAATTACTGCACGGAGGAAGAGGAGGCTGATTGGGGAATGAAATTCTTCCAATCCCCCACCATCCGCATCTTCCCCCTATCCCTACACCAATAAAATGTAATTTTATAGTTGGGATAGGGGGCCAGTGCGAGGGTGGGGGGGGGGGGTTGCAGGCAGGGGGGGGGGGACCCCGCCAGGAGAAAAAGAGTATACTCTTTTTTCTCCTTATTCCATCCTTCGGATGGAATTAGAAGCAGTAGCCCGTCCCTGAAACTCTTATACTCTGAGTCCTATACAGAGACCCCTCATCTCTGTCAAATCTTCGTTGACTCAGATTTATAAGAAGGGTCTCGATGTAATTATTTATATAATAATATTATTACATTTAGAGAGAAAGGGGAGGGATACAAAAAAAAATTTTTTTTTTGCTTCGGTGGGCCCAGGTTTCTAGGTTTTAGTAGGCTTCGTGCCTCTTTTTTTTTTTCCTGGTTATTATTGATGTAATAACAATAACAACAAGGACTGGAAAAAACTATAGAATATTTAATTAAAAATCATAAATGTTCAACGACTAAATGGTAAAATAAAATATAATAAATATTTTATATGATATAGTCTAAACATTACTGTAAAGTAATGATCACAATTCGTGCTATTAATATAATTGTATTTATAAGTTTTTAAATTATGCTTTATATGTGCATCTAAAATTAGATGAATTATTTCCTTAACTACCGATATAACTATAAATCGGTATTGAAATAATTAAAATATTTTATATTAATAATTAATAAATTGTTGTATTAGCAGCATTAGTTTTAATGCATTTAATTGCACTTCATGACACAGCAGGGTTACCCATTTTACTTGGCCCTAAATTTTTATATAAAAGAATTTTACCTAAGAGTTGTTGGATTATCTTAAAAACACCAATTAAAATAATTTTCGGGCTCCGTAATAAATTACCATCTAGTTCTCAAAATAATTATAAGTTAATTGGTGAGGGTATATTATTATCTAATACACGAATTAAGAGATTTTTAGCCCTAGGTTGGCATCGGGCCGGTGGCCCAGGGGCAGCTTTAAAAGATAGAAATAAATATCTTTTAATCACTAAAAGAACTTTTTTAGTTAATGTAAAAGCTAATAATAGAATAGGACCTCATCATGAAGAAATTATTTCTGTATTTGTAGGTGCGTTATTAGGTGATGGTTATGCTGAAAGATTAGAAACGGGAGGTGTAAGATTAAGATTTAGACAACAAGCAAAACATAAGGAATATATATTTTGGATATATGATTTTTTAAAAAAAAGGGGTTATTGCTCAAATAATTTACCTATTCTTTTTACTCAAACGCAAGATAAAAGAATATTTGAAGCATATCGGTTTGGAACATATAGTTTTTCAAGCTGATTGGAATTATATAAATTATTTTATACTCATAGTAAAAAAAAAGTTATTCCTAGTAATATTGCAGATTTATTAACACCTTTAGCTATAGCAATTTTAATTCAAGATGATGGAACTTGAAAACAACCTGGAGTTAGAATAGCAACAAATTGTTTTACAAAAGAAGAGGTGGAATTATTAGCATTAGCAATGGATACTAAATTTAATTTGAAATGTAGTTTACATAAAAATAATAGAAACTACCAATTATATATAAAACAAGTATCTATCCCTTTATTAAAAAAAATAATATTACCTTATATGGTTCCTAGTATGTATTATAAATTAGGATTATAATTTTATAAAAAGTAGTCGTGAGATATATTTATCTCTAAGTTTTAAACTTAAAAAAAAGAAGAATTTTTTTTTTTTTGGCAATGCCAGTGAAAACGGTTAACATATTATATTAGACCGTCGGTTTTACAGATCGCTACAGACTAGATCACTTGGTGGGTGTAATTATTAGAATTTATTGTAAATTCTTGTTATTATGCTTAATGTATAGTCGATTTTATGCAAGTAACCCTTTAGGTGTATCAGGTAATTACGATAGATTACCTTTTGCCCCTTATTTCTTATTTAAAGATTTAATTACTATCTTTATATTTATATTTGTTCTGGGGGGATTCGTTTTCTTTGCTCCCAACTTTTTAGGAGATGCCGAAAATTATGTACCAGCCAACCCTATGCAAACTCCAGCTGCTATTGTACCGGAATGATAGTAAGAACGATGTCATTCATAAAAATCTCGCTAATTGCTGGAAACTCTTATACGTATGAGAAAATCAGCAGGGAAACTCTTATATATTTGAGAGAATCTTCAGAGGCTAAATACGAGACAATTTAGCTTAATTTTTGTACGTTAATAAATCATAATAAGTTTTAAATTACAAAAATTAAAAGCTAGATTGAAGATATAGTCCGAACATATTAGAAATAATATGATATTAACATTCAAAAAAAAAAACAAATATATTATGATCTAAATCCTATTTTATTATTTAGCACTGGTTTAGTTCTATTTGCAGCTCGTACTACTAAAGGAGTTGGACGTTTATCCGCTTCTGAAAGAACTTCAATAAATTTACCAGATAATGTTAAAGAAATACTTATAGGTATCTTACTAGGTGATGCCCACATATCTCGAAGATCCTCTACTGCAAATTCTAGATTGATATATGCTCAAACAGCTGTTACACATAAAGAGTATTTTGATTATGTATTTAGTCATTTTTTACCTTTCTGTGTTAAAGATTATATCCCTCAATCTAAAATTGTTAGAGACAATAGAACTAAAAAAATTTATAGTGCTATATCTTTCACTACTATGCAACTTCCCTGTTTTAATGAATTTAAAGAATTATTTTATGAATTAAATGTCAAAAGAGTTCCTGATAATATTTACGAAATGCTAACTCCTAGAGGGTTAGCATTTTGAATTATGGATGATGGATCTAGACAAGGTAATGGTCTACATATTAGTGTATATGCTTTTAGTGAAGCTGATGTGGATAAATTAATGTATACTTTACAAGAAAAATTTAAACTAAAATGTTCTATTCATTATAACAGGGATAACAAACCCCGTATTTATATTTTCAAAGAATCTATGGATATTTTAATAAATTTAATAAAACCTTACTTTATTAAAGAAATGTTATATAAATTAGGGTTATAAAGCTTCATTTTTAGTAATATCATTTTTCTTTTTTTTTTTCTTCGAAAAAAAAATGAGGGAGCTCCCCCAAAAAGAGGTAGTTTTTTTTTTGTTGATCTTCTTCCTTTTTATGCCATCCTACGTTCAATTCCTAATAAATTACTTGGAGTAATTGCAATGTTTAGTGCTATTTTAATCATCCTAATTTTACCTATGGTAGATCTTGGAAGATCAAAAGGTCTACAATTTAGACCCTTAAGTAAATTTACTTTCTGAGTCTTTACTGCAAATTTCCTAATCCTTATGAAATTAGGAGCGTGTCACGTTGAATCTCCTTTCATAGAACTAGGTCAAGGTGCAACATTCTTATATTTTGCTTATTTTATTATTATTGTGCCTTGCGTTTCTGTATTGGAAAATACATTAATAGATCTAAAATTAGGTATTCGAAAAAGCAGTAATTAATCACCTAAATCTTCATCTTCTCACCCCTCCCGGATTACCCCTTTCTGCACTCTCTACCTCCTCTGCATCTCATACGAAGTATGAGGAAGAGGAGGGAAAGGAAGAAAGGGTTTCAAAAATAAAAAATTTGGGTTGTTTCTGGGTGTGGCCCATCCCTCCGGGCCCTTTCCTATCCTTAATTAAGATTTATGTAATAAGATCCCAATTAAAAAGGAGAAAGAAATAAAAAAAGCAAAAAACCATATAAAAAAAATGAAAAATATTTTTTTTGTTCACCGCCTCCTTTTTCTTCCCCCTCCCTTTTCTCTATACGTATATGAATATGAAATAGTACTTATAAGAGAAAGGAGAGGTAGAAAGGCGCTTTCCCAAATGGGTGCTCTGCAGCATATTCCCCCGCCCTGCTCTATATAATAATATATAAATATATTATTAATAAGAGAGAGGAGTGGAGAAAAAAAAGAAGAGTTAACTCTTCTTTTTTTTTTTTTTTTTTTTCAATTCCCACCGTCCTTGAGACTCTTATACTCTGAGTTATTTAAGCAACGAAGGTGGGGGGGGGGGGAGCCCTCCAACTCTGTCTAAATCTTCGTAAACTCAGATTTATAAGAGATGAAGGGGCATCTCATACAAAGTATGAGTGGCTTCGCAACCATACCCCTTATTCCATCCGAAGGATGGAATTAGAGGGTTTACCCCCTCTACATCTCCCACTTCCCCCTATCCTATCCAATAAAATAAAATTGAATAGTTAGGATGGCTTCCTTTGCACAGAGCAGACATAGTCAAGCAGCGCCTACTAAAGTAGGGGGGACCCCAGCAGGGGCTCTTTTTTTAATCTACTGCTTCGCAAAAAAAACCACAATTAGTTTAAAAATAACACCAACTTGAAAAATAATTAGTGACTATCATAAGCAGTGCAAGAATTTATTATTTAAGGCCTGCTTCGCTAGGCCATTTTGTTTTTTTTTGTTTGTTTCTATTTTATTTTTACTCTTTGCCCCTCCCTATCCCAACTATAACATTTATTTTATAGTTTTTCAAAAAAAAATTTCCCCTCAAAAAAAACGGCGGTGTAGGGGCACCACGTAAGCTAGTAAGCCTTAGTGGTGCCCCTACACTCCCTTAAAAAGAACCGAACTGCCTAGAGTGTGTAGGGGCACCACGTAAGCTAGTAAGCCTTAGTGGTGCCCCTACACTTTCCACCCCCGCCCTGATGGGGGAATGAAATTCTTCCCATCAGGGGGGGGGGGGGGAGGGGGGAGGGTGGAAAAAAAATAATATTTTAGTTTAATTATATGTATTATTAATAAAAATAACAGAATTATGATGTAGTAGGTCTACACTATGATTGCAGATCTTAAGTCAGAGGTTCAATTCCTCCATAATTCTATAAAATATTCGTAAAATTATCTAGTATCTTTTTTAATAACAATAAATTCTTATTATAATAAATTCATACTTATTATAAATAAAGATTGCTTATATTTATATATATTATTAAAAATCAAGAAAATAGAAAAAATCAATTAATAGTTTCGGCCGCCGCTCCGCGGCTGAAACCTGCCGCTGCGCAGTCGCTAACTAAAGTAGGCGGGGGAATTAAATTAAAATCTTTTATTAGTTTATGATTTGAACGGTGATTTTTATCAACTAATGCTAAAGATATAGGAACATTATATTTAATGTTTGCACTATTTTCAGGGTTATTAGGAACAGCTTTTTCTGTTCTAATAAGAATGGAGCTTAATGGTCCGGGTGTTCAATATATTGCAGATAATCAGTTATACAATAGTATCATAACAGCTCATGCTATATTAATGATATTTTTTATGGTCAAAAAAATAGACGCAAAATATGATATGTTAAATTTTAATCTAGCTTACCAAGGGGTGGTTCAGGATTCTAATGGAGTTTACATGATTGAAGGTTTACCCGGGGATTCAGATAATTCTATTCTAATAAATAATAATAAAACTGATGGTAATAAAGACTTTAAACATAAGTATGTTAAGGTTGAAGTGAAGGATCCTTATAATAATAGAAAGGTTATACTTAAAGTATGTAAGAAACAAAAAGGAGTATATGTATGGGAAAGTTTAGACGGGAAACAAATGTATGTAGGTCATTCTATTAACTTATATAATAGAATAAGTTCTTATTTTATGCCTTCAATTCTTAAAACTAAAGCGCGTAGAGTTCTACGTTATTTTAATAAACATGGTTTTAATGAAATAAATTTAACTATTTATATCATGGAAGAAAATTCTAGTTTAGATGCAGTAGTAAGTTTAGAACAACATTTTATTGATAGTTTATGTCCAAATTTTAATGTAGATTTAGTAGCAAGTAGTTCTGGATACCATGAACCGATGAGTCAAGAAATGAGGGATAAACTACGTAAAGAAAGGGGTACACCAATATATATCTATGATGCTAAAGATTTTACTTTATTATATATATTTGGATCTAAACAACAGATGTGTAATTTAATAAAGATACATCGTAAATCATTAGATACATGTTTAGCAACAGGTGATTTATATGTAGATACTTTTTTCTTTTCTTTAGATTTAATAGAGGAATCTACTAAAACTAATTTACTTAGTTTGGAACAAATTCAAGAATTAGTTACAACTAAACGAGATAAATATGTTAATCATCCCGCGGCTAAATTAATTTTGGCCGAGTTTAAAGATGATCCCAAAAAAAATTTACTCTTTCCTTCTTTAAATAGCTTAGCTAACCACCTTAAAGGTGATCGTATAACTATAAGACAATACCTGAATGGGGAAAAATCTGGTTATTATCGGGGTGTCTGAAAATTTTCTCATCAAAAAAACCCAAATTAACTCCTGTTCTTGCCTCCCCTTCCCGCACTCCCCCCTCTTATATATTTAATTAAGGATAGAGGTGGGGGGGAATTGGAAGTATTCTTTTTTGTGCGAAGCGCCCTAATTAGGAGTGGGAATAGTGGTAGATACAAATAAAATTTAACTGTATATTTAAGGCATGGCCGGGTAAGGTAGAAATATCTTACTTTCTTTTCACTATATGCTGGAACGCCTTGAGAGCTTTTGGAACTAGTACTGCAGACATTCTATGCTTTCTACTCGATTACGTCTTAGTAGGGTAAAAAGATACAAAGAAAAGTGGCAGAATACAGTTACATTTCAAAAGATTAGGTAATCAGCAGGAAACCAAATATAAAGGGGCTCATAGTAGCGATAAACACTTTTATTCAGTAGGATCCTCAGAGACTATACGTGAAATATCTTAATAAATGTATAGATATATTTAAAGATAAAGATATAGTCCATCTATTTATGAAAATAAATAGGTCTTATTTTATTGATAGCCTTACCAGAATTGTAGGCTTTTTAAATTTATCTCCAATTAACTTGCATGCCAGCTTTAATTGGAGGTTTTGGTAAGGAAAAACCTAAATTTTTTTCTACTTTAAATCTACAACTTCGCCCCCTCCCCTCTCTCCATTCGGGTGATGGAGAGAGGGGAGGGAGAGATAATGATATAAATTTATTACGTGAAAAATTGGGGCCTTGATTAGCAGGTTTAATAGAGGGTGACGGATCATTTGCTATTCACGATGTAAACTCTAAAGCTAAAAAATATGCACCTAAAATAATTATAGTTTTTACTTTAAATGATATTCCTTTAGTTGAAAAACTATTTCTATTAACTAAAGTAGGAAGTATTTATAAAAAAGCAAATCAGGGTTGTGTTTTATGAAGTATTCAAAATAGTGAAGATGTTATTAAAATAATTAATATCATAAATGGTTACATGCGTACACCTAAAATAGAAGCTTTACATAGGGCAATTAATTGATATAAAGATAATATGAATATAAATATTCAACCTTTAGATTTAGATTTATCTAGTATTAATAGTAATGCTTGATTAGCAGGTTTTACAGATGCAGATGGAAATTTCAGTATAACTTTAACAGATAGAAAGAAAAGAGGTGTAATAATTTCCAAAAGAGTTCAGGCTTTTTTCCGTCTTGAGTTAAGACAGAATTATCATAGAGAAGTTTCTTTTGAACAAGGTGGTGCTAGTTATTTTAATATATTAGATAAAATAGCTAGATATCTTAATGTAAATCTTTATTCTAGATCTAGAGAACAAAAAGATAAAATTTTTTACGCTTTTATGGTTATAGCTCACAATGCTATTAGTCATCAAACAGTAATTGAATATTTTGATCGTTATCCTTTATTATCTTCTAAATATTTAGCTTATAAAGATTGAAAATATGTAGTTGAACAAATTAGATTGCGTGAAGGTAAACCTTTAACTGCTGAAAATGTCTTAGAAATACAAAAAATTAAAGACCAATTTAATAATAACCGTAAAGTATATGATTTTTCTCATTTAGATTTATTAGATAAAAAAAAAATATAATAAATAAAAGAAATTGCCAAAGGTAATAGTAATATTACTATAAAAAATATAACTATATGCGGGAAGTTCTTAAAGTTTTATTGTAGGAATTGTGAAAATTTATTTAACGTACACGATCCTTAAAACCAATAAAAATAACAATAGATAATCCGCAGGAAACGAAAAAAAAGTAACTTTTTATAGGATCCTCAGAGACTATACGTTATACTCCGATAATATCGGATGAAGAGATAGTCCAAATGTAATTTAACTATTACTGTAAAATGAATTTCTTATTACCACTGCTAGTAGGTGGACCCGATATGGCATTCCCTAGATTAAATAATATTAGTTTTTGATTATTAATACCCAGTTTATTTTTACTAATATTTTCCGCTATAATAGAAGGAGGAGTGGGTACTTTCCTGTGCCCATGTAATTAGTAATTATTACATAATATACCACTATATTGCTGAAAATTCCTTACCTAACCAGGATAATCAGCAGGAAACCTTTATATATTTTATACAGGATCTTCAGAGACTATACGTGGTACTCGTATATGTTACGATGAAGATATAGTCCAATCGTATATGTAAATATACGTCTAGTATAAACAGCATTTTATAAGATAGGCAGTAAAATTGGATAAAATGCCGAAATCTTCCCTTAGTTCTTCTTTACCTGATGATAATTCTACTAATGACCTGTTAGGTAGTTATTTAGCAGGATTAATAGAAGGAGATGGATCAATAATTGTTCCTAAAACAAATAGAAATCACAAGGGTAAATTGCTTTATCCTGTAGTTAAAATCACTTTTGTAAAAAAAGATGCACCTTTAGCCATTAAAATTCAAGAAGTTATTAATGGTGGTACATTGGAGTATCCTAAAGATTCAAATTATGTAAATCTTTTATTTCAAAATTTGAAATCTATTCAAAAGATCGCTATGCTGCTTAATGGTTATATGAGAACTCCTAAAATAGAAGCTTTATATAGATTAATTGATTGATTAAATGCTAAAAATTCAACTAATATAGTTAAATTAGGATTAGATTCAAGTTCACTAGGAGATAATCCTTGATTAGCCGGCTTTATTGAAGCCGATGGTAGTTTTCATTGTGGTTTTGATTTAAAGGCTGATGGCTTAGCACAAAGAGTAAAATGCTATATGACTTTATCTCCAAAAAAATTCTACAAAAAGAATTCAGAAACTAATTTAGCTGAAAAAGATAATTCTAATTACTATATTATGGAAAAAATTAAAGAGTTTCTTGATGTAAAAACTGTAAACGAGATAAAAAGAATTAAACAAGAATACATAGAAGAATCTTATATTGTAAGAACAACTAGAAAAAGTTCTTGTGTACTTTTAATGAACTATTTGAAGGATTATCCTTTATTTAGCTCTAAACATCAAGATTTCTTAGATTGATCTAAAGCATATCACATTAAAATAACTAAAAAGTTTACAACTCAACCAGGAACTTCTGAATTATTACTCATAAAAAATAGCATGAATACTAAAAGAACTCAATTTAATTGAGATTCATTAAATGATTTTTATCTTTAATGTATCAGGATAAGCAATAATGAGATGGGTAAGTTTTATATTAATTATTTCAATTGACAGGATGAACACTTTGGAATAAGGTGTTGCCCCTCGGTAACGAGGGGGTAAATAAACTCTTCTCGATGCGTGAAATTCTTCTATTACTATTTTATATAGTATACGTTATTGACTACTCATGCTTCAAATATATTATATTTTTAATTAAAGCGTACGTAAAAATGCCAATTTCATGGAGACAATACGCCTGGGTAGATATTAAAAAATATTCTTCCCATCAGAGACTTAACGAAGAGTATCCGGGTAAAAATAGAATTTGATTTGAACAATTATTAGTCGGGGTAACTGATGGAGATGGTTCTTTTTCTATTGTACGGCAAAATGAAAAATGAAATTTAGCTTTTAAAATAGGTCAATCAAGATATAACTTAAGACTTCTTTATTATATAAAAAAAGAGTTAGGAGTAGGTTCTATTACTACTGATAATACTAAAGCACAGTTTTTTATTAGAGATAGAAAAATACTTAATAGTATTATATTTCCTATATTTGATAAGTATCCTTTATTAACAAGTAAAATATTTAATTATGAAAGATTTAAACAAGCTTATTTTATTTTAGAAGATGCTAATTTAACTAAAAATGAAAAAGATACAAAACTTTTTGAACTTAAAAATAGTATTTTACCTGATAATTATATTTCTTCAGCTTGAAGTAAAGCTAATTTACCTTTATATAGTATTAATGATTTAAATAATGTTATGACTAAACCTTGGTTAGTAGGGTTTATTGAAGCCGAAGGTAGTTTCTATTTAGTTAATAAAGCTGAGGATAAAATAACTCATGGTTTTGGGTTAACACAAAAACTTGATAAAATTGTTTTAGAAGCTATAGGTTTAAAATTACATATAGCTACTAAAGTAAAATATAAATCTAATCATAATTATTATATATTAGATACCACTAATTCTAGAGCTATTGAAAATATTATAGATTTTTTTAGAAATACAATGAAAGGTATGAAAGCTGTTGAATATAGAATATGATCTAGATCATATAATAAGTATAAAGGAAATTATGAAAAATTAGAGAAAGTAAGAAATATAATTAGAAAATTAAGAACTAATTTACAAAAAGTCCAAAAAAAATAAAAAATGTTTTTAATTTTTTTACCGTTTCGAATTTTTTTTTTAAAATGATTTAATTAACCAAATCTTCCCATAAACAAACAGGTTAATTAAATCATTTTTGGTAACAAAAAAACCTAACGCCGCTACGCAGTAGCGGCTGAAACCTACTTCGTTGGAACAATAATCAAATTTATTTACCCGGATAAAGGTATAGTCCGAACAACAAAGAAATTTGTTGAGTATAATGATAGTTTAAATAGGAGAGGTTCCTAGTTAAATGAGATTATCAACATATTGTTATCCCCCTGCTAAATGAATTGGGAATTCATTATTGTGGGAATTACTATCAAACTCCGGGGACACCCTCAAGCTTTTGGTACTAAGCGTTTATTGAAAAATAAATTGTGGTTGAAGTAATTACTCATGTATAGTAACAAACCAAAAGATGAACGAAAGTGAAATGGGCAATCGCGGATCTAAATCAACCATAAAATGATCGTTTGAATAAATTATTTTCAAAATATGGTTGTAAAAGAGCAACGAGTATATGGTAGTAGTCGTAGACATAGTTTACGGTTAAGATCTACTCTAGCGGGCCTTGAAAGAGGTTATCCAATCAAAGTCCCGTCTAAACAAATTATTCAAAAATTTAATTCTACAACTGTACAAGAATCTTCAAGTAATAACCCTATCTTGGACCCTTGATTCATTACTGGACTTATAGACGCGGAGGGTTCTTTTATAACATTAGTAAGGGAAAATCCTAAAAACCGTACAGGGTGACTTATCGTCGGTATGTTTTCGATTACCCTACACCAGAAAGATATGCGTGTTTTGGAAGCAGTGCAAGCTTATTTCGGAGGAGCAGGTAACATATGCAAAAATGGAAAGGATACGTTTAAATTTAGAATAGAATCATTAGAACTAATTTCAAATTTAGTTATTCCTCATTTTGATAACTACCCTTTAGTTACTCAAAAGCTTGGTGATTACCTTCTTTTTAGATCTGCAGTTGAATTGATGAAAGTAAAAGATCATTTAACTGACGCGGAGGTAAAGAAGATCGTAGCTATTAAAGCTTCTATGAACAGAGGACTCTCCTCAATTAGAAGCGGCTTTTCCTGTAATAATCCCTGTAGCGAGACCATCAGTAGAAAATAAAAAAGTTCCACATACAGAATGAATGGCGGGATTTGCTTCTGGTGAAGGATGTTTCAAAGTTATTATAGCTAAAACTTCTCGTACTAAATTAGGATTTAGGGTTGCATTGGTGTTCCAAATTACTCAACATTCTCGTGATGAACAACTACTTACTAATTTCATTACTTACTTTGGTTGCGGAATTCTCGAAAATGACTATAAATCCGGTTCTACTCTTTATTATTCAGTTCTTCAATTTGCGGATAACTATGAAAAAATCATTCCTTTTTTTAAAAATCATTTAATTGTAGGTAACAAATCCAAAGATTTTACAGATTGATGTAAAGCGGCCGAGATGATTAGAGCCCAAAAGCATTTGACTCAGGACGGGTTAGAAAAGCTTCGTGTTATAAAATCTGGTACGAATAAAGGTAGAATTACTGACTAAATAAAATATTTATTTAGCTTTGAATTATTTTCTTACATTATAAGTTAGTGTAAATGAAGGATATTTACCTGAATTAAGCTCAGCTTATAAAATAGGAGATTTAGTTTATATTTATTGGACAAATACAGATAAATCCATCTATCCTTGAAGTTATCAGCCTTATTTAAGAAGAAAAGTGCGCTAAGTTTGATGTATATTTATATACCTTTAGCTAAGTACTCGCTATTCTGTAAATTGGTTGTTCTCGAAAAGATAAGGAGAAGATATAAAGATTTTTATCTAAAGCCTTATATATAAAAAAACAAGTGTCATAGTTTGGTTAACCTTTTACTTTTTTTTTTAAAGTAGCTTTTAGCCCCCGGTAATCAAAGTTACAAAAAAGAAAAAAGGTTAATATATTAACAAGAACACTGATCTACGTAAAGAAAAAAGAACAAGTAAATACTAATAATGCAATACATTAATGAGCTACTTAATTAAGTGAGTTACTTAACTAAGTTAACTACTTGTTTTCATATTTGCAGGATAAATTTGATAGCCGTGTTATCTGGAGTACAAAGTCATAGTGGACCTAGTGTAGATTTAGCTATATTTGCTTTACACTTATCTGGTGTTAGTTCCTTACTTGGATCTATAAATTTCTGGGGCGGGGGGCGCGTACAATTATTAGTTATATTATATTATATTTACTTTATTTACATTTTAACCTTTTTATCCTTTCTTCCTTACGTCCAGAAAGGAGAAAGCAGAATAGATAAAAAAAGTTTTACATTATTAGTTAAATCTAACGATTGTTGTACAATAGATTCAGATGATGAAAAATTAAATAATGGTAATAGAAATGATAATGAAGAAAATCTGTTCGAACCTGAAGAAGATCCTGAAGAACCTGAAGAAGATCCTGAAGAAACTGAAGATCCCCAGCTTCGCAGGGAGGAAAAACCCAAAGGTAATTCTAATCAAACGGATTGAGGTATGATATTAGGAAGAAAAGGCCAAAACCTTTTTGCCCATCAATTAGCTAGGACTCAATTAAATAGCGGGAAACCTGTTACTTTAAAAGTATTAAATAGAATATTAGCATATTCTAACATTTTAGTTAGTGCAGATACTTTAAATTCATTATTAGTTATACCTAAATTAGTTTTTTCAGATTTACATGAATCAAAAACCGTGGATTTAATTTATGAAAAATTAGGCTTACCCCATAGTAAAGTTCAAACACAAGGTATTTATATATTTACTTGTTTAGATACGGGTGAAAAATATGTAGGTTCATCCTCACAATTATCTTTAAGATTAAAAGGTTATTTAAATCAAACTCATAGAAAAATCGGAAAATTAATTCCTTTAATAAAAGAACTAGGTTTATCTAAATTTAAATTAGAAGTAATATGTTTACCTTATTACGCTGAATTCAGACCAGAAATAGTTTTAGAGCAATACTATTTACTAGATCCTTCTTTTAGTTTAAATACGGTAAAAGTCGCCAATAATCCTAGCGGGTCTAATTCTAAAGCTTTATATTTATATAACCGAGATCAATCTATACTTTATTTTTTCACTCTACAACAAAAAGATTTTATATCTAAACTTAATATAAGTCATACAACATTTACTAAACACCTTACAAAAGGTACTTTGTACTTGGGTAAATATTTATTCTTAAGAGAAAGGATTAATACTGCTAGATCTCCTGATATGACTTTAGCCGAAATAGCTTTAATGTTAGAAAGAGATAGAAAAAAATTGAATATAGAAAAACCTGTTAATAGTTTAAGTAAAGCTATTTTATTAATAAATGTACTAAATAAGGAAGAATTTTTATTTGATAGTTTGGGACAATGTATTTATTTCTTAAAAAGTAAAGGTTTTTCTGCTTCTCAAAAAACATTAGTAAAACGTTTAAATACAGATCTATCTTATAAAGGTTATATTTGTAAAATTGTAAATAAATAAATATAAAAAAAAATCTAGATTTTTATAAGCTAGCGGTACAGTAGCCCCTTGGCAATACACATAAATGAGATTTATATAAATTTAAAACTGTATGCTGGAAACTCCTAAAGTCTTAAGTACTTTTAATAGTTCTTTTATTTTATATATATATATATAGCCTGGCTGACTTAGCAGCACCAGGAGTAAAACGAAATATAAAAAATAAGGGAACTGTCTGGATCTGCCCAAGGGATCTTGGTAAAAATCTTAATGAATGTAACAATGGACAATCAGCAGGAAACCAAAATAACCAACCATGTTATGAGTAGGATCCTCAGAGACTATACGTTTTACACCAAACCGAGCTTTCGGTTTGCTGAAGAGATAGTCCACAAATGTAAGAAATTACATTATTTTATGTCATTACTACAATAGTTAATATGAGAACTCCAGGAATAAAATTGCACAAATTAGCTTTATTCGGATGAGCTGTAGTTATTACAGCTGTATTATTATTATTTTCTCTTCCAGTCTTAGCCGGTAAGGTTCTGCCGGATTTAAATTTGGCTATTTGCTGGGAAGAGTTATACATATTTACATTTATTATATCTTTATCAGCAGGAAACTTAATAAGTTTAAACTTATTAAGGATCTTCAGAGACTATGCGCCAAAATTTGTATGTTTTTATGTTTTCGCCCCTTTGTGTATATTCACAAAATGATGGGGACTAAATAAAAGATTATTTTCTCAGCAGAGCTGCCTAGTACAGACGCAAGCGAACGAAGGGAATGATCTTTACCCAAATAATAGATCACTTTTTGATGCTAGATTTGCTTCATATTTAGCTGGTTTAATTGAGGGTGATGGTACAATAATAGTACCTAAAACAGAAAGATCGCCTAAAGGTAAATTGTACTTCCCTTCGATACAAATAGTTTTTGATTTAAGAGATCTACCTTTGGGTTTAATAATACAACAAAAATTAAGTCATGGGTCAATCTCTAGAAAAAAAGGGGTGAATGCTTATGTATTAACAATTAATAACTATGAAGGTATAATTCTTGTAGTTAATATAATAAATGGTTATATGAGAACACCTAAAATTAATGCTTTATATAAATTAATCGATTTCTTAAATATTAAATTTGATTTAAGTATAGAGAAAAAAATAAAAGATAAAAGCAATATAAAAGATAATAGCTGATTAGCAGGATTTATAGATGCTGATGGACACTTTTCAGTTAGAACTACTACTGTTTCAAAATATCCTAAAATGGAATGTAAATTTGAAGTCTCGCAAAGACAAAATGATCATAATAATGAAAATAATTATGAATATTTAAGTTTAATTGCAGATTTACTATCTACTACTGTTAAAGAGGTTAGAGGTGATAAACCTAATCCTGAATACAGAGTAAGAACTACAAGTTTATATGGAAATTTAATATTAGTAGATTATTTAGAAAGTTATCCGTTATTTTCAAGTAAATACTTAAATTATAGAGATTGAAGAAAAGTATTAACATATTTTGAAAACAAATCAAATACTAAACCAGAATCTATAAAAGCTATCATTGAAATAAAATCAAAAATGAATAATAAAAGAACAGAATTTAATTGAGATCATTTAGGTAATTTTTATAACTTATACAAATAATATATAGTCCCAGCAATATGGTGACATATTGAGTATCTACCTTAATTATATTTTGAGACGTATTTGTCATGAGACCTGGTCTAGTAGATCAAGAATATATTCCCCGCCGCAGGAGCAGGGTTCCTGCTCCTGCTCCGCTTTCTTCAATTTTAAAAAAATGGATTTTTTTATAAATAAAAAAACAAATGGGTGCCGGCTCTCATCAAACAGAGTAATGATGAGAGGGGGTGAGGCGGGGTACAGGGAATAACAATGGTTCAATAAGGACCTAATTGATTATTATTTTTTAAAATAATCAAAATCCTACAAAAAAAGGTATATGCAATATATAATTAAAAATATGCTGTATTACTATGTTTTTGACCTCCCCTCACTACTTAGAGGGTTAAGGCCTAGATGACTCCTTTAAGTCGTCGTCAAAGCTAGTAATAATTCAAGTAGAATACCTTAGAGGGTATTAGATATAATAATCTGGTTATGCTAGTGAAAACGGTTAAAGATTCGTTATATGTTTCGAGACCGTCGGTTAATTATATAATCGCTACAGACTGGTCCACTAGTGGGTATCTGAAATGATACTTAATGTACAGTCGAAAGATCCTAACTAAAAAAAGTTTTAGTAAATCGGATCTTTGTTAACAGATCGTAATTTTAATACATCTTTTTTTGAAACAGCTGGTGGTGGTGATCCTATTTTATTCCAGCATCTTTTTTTAGGCAATATATATTATATATGTTTATTTATTTTTTTAGTGGCTGGGCTTCGTATAAGCAAGTCGTTTTTCATAACTTACTTATTTCCTGAATTATCTAGTGCACAAGAATCTTTTGAGTTTTCTTCTTTTTACTCTAAATTTAAAGAATATTACCCAAACTTAAAACAACCAGATAGTAGATTTTTAGAATGATTTATAGGTTTTTCAGAGGGTGAAGGTTCTTTTATTGTAGCTAAAAGAGGTGACTTATCTTTTGTAGTTACTCAGTCTAGTTCAGATCTAGAAGTATTAAATTATATTAAAGATAATTTAGGTTTTGGTAGGGTAATTAAACAATCTATTAAACAAAACACGCATAGATTTATTATACAAGATTTTAAAAATCTGTATTTAGTGGTTTTATTATTTAATGGAAACATGGTATTCCCCACAAGGAAAGCAAGATTTTTAACTTTTTTATCTACTTTTAATGAAAGGTTAATAAAAAAGAATCTTAATAATATAATTCCTATAGATAATTGTGTAACTCCTACTTTAGAAGACGGTTGACTATCTGGTATAACAGATGGAGAAGGTTCTTTTACTTGTTCACTACTTTCTAATAGTTCAGCTTTTAGATATAGATTTATATTAACTCAAAAATGGGAAGCCAATAAATATGTTTTTGAACATTTACTTAAATTATTAAGTAAATATTTAATTGAAGGTTCTGTAGTGAGTCATCATGCAGATAATGTATGAGAACTTAGAATAAATGGACTAAAAAATTGTAAAGGTTTATTTACTTATTTTGATAATTATAATCTTATGTCGAAAAAGAAAGATAGTTATTTGAAATGAAAGTCACTTTATAATAGATTAATTAATAAAGATCATTTAAATAATGGTACTAGATTAGAATTAATTAATCTAGCTAAGCAAATCAATAAAACTATATAATTTATAAAAACTAGGAAAATTGAGTAAGATTTAGTAACTAAAAAACTATTAGAATTGTCTAAAGCAGATGTAAAATAAAAATAAGACTTTAGATGATGAATACTATTAAGTATATCTTAACTCTAGTTCTTGATAAATTATTTATTGTGCAATTCTTAGAAAGAATAAAAATTCAGGAGCAATATCGGTGTGATTATCTGGGCTACTTCCCTCTCTGTTCCCTACCCCACTTGTAGTTTCACCGTCCGGACGGTTAGCAAGCTAGTATGGGTCCACCCCAACACTTCTAGTTGGTGTTCGTTTTAATAAAAAAAAGTAATTTTTATGTAAAACCGTCCGGGCGCTCCCCTACTCCGTATTTTACTGGCTTTTGGGTTTTTTCCGCTTTCCCTCTGCATCTCATACTTCGTATGAGGAAGAGGAGGCGAGAAGAAAAAAGGAAGAAAGCAATGCTTTCTTCCTTTTTTTCGCTTTTCTTTTGCCCCTGAAACTCTTATACTCTGAGTTCTATACAGAGACCCCTCACTCTGTCAAATCTTCGTAAACTCAGATTTATAAGAGTGAAGGGTCTCGTTATAACTTATATTCAAGAACCTAATATTGTTATAATAGAAAAAAAGGGACCCAACAAGAGTTAGTAAAAAAAAAAAATAAAAAACCCCAAAAAAAATGCATTTTTTTAATTATATAATTAAAAAATTTGGCCCGAAGGTGGGGTTTCTGAGGGAATATGGCAATAAAGATAGTCTTACGGTCAAAATTTTTTCCTAATAAAACTAGACCGTCGGTTTTCTAAGAAATCGCTACAGACTGGTTCACCGATGGGTGGCTGAAATGCCGCTTAATGTACAGTCGGATTCCTCTAGGTAATATACCTAGGTTAGTTAATTATACTAAGTTATATAATTAAAAGGATGAATAGATAATTATATAATATGGAATTGGATTCTTCGGTCAAAAATGGCCCTTTGTATTTAATACAACGCAACAAACTATATGCGAAGAGTTCGTGTTATATTTATTAGGTACTGTTAGCATAAGTTATATAATCTATACCGCTAAAGTAAAAATCCTTATAAATTACGATAATCCGCAAGTAACCAAAGCGTTTTACTCGTGAGTAGGTACTTCAGAGGCCATACGTTTGTTAAATAAAAGATATATTCATACAAGTAATTCAGACGTAGCAACCAAAAAAAAATTTAAAGAGTGATTAGCTGGATTAATAGATGGAGACGGATGTTTTACATTATCAAAAAAAGGTTATGCCGGATTAGAAATTACTATGGACATTCGTGATGAACGTGTATTACAAGCTGTTAAAAATGTATATGGAGGATCTATAAAATTAAGATCTAATGCTAAAGCATTAAGATATAGATTACATCATAAAGAAGGTTTATTAAGACTTATCAATGATATTAATGGGTTAATTAGAAATTCAAATAGATTAGTTCAATTGAATAAAGTATGTATTAAATACGAAATAAGTTTAATTTTACCTGAAAAATTAACATATCATAATGGATGATTATCTGGTTTCTTTGACGCCGATGGATCAATAAGTATAAATAAAGTTAACTGACAGCTATCTTTAACCGCTACTCAAAAAACGTCTGAATTACTTAATCCTTTAATTGAATTATACGGTGGATATGTTTATATTGATAATGGAAGTTCTAAATCTTTTAAATGGTATATTACTAAAAGAGAAGATATACTTAAATTAATGGAATATTTTCAAAAACATTCACCCAAATCTGCAAAAATTAAAAGATTACATTTAGTTAATCATTTCTATGAGTTGAAAGATATGAAAGCCCATAAAGCTATGCCTGAAACTTTATTAGCCAAAAGTTGACTAATTTTTTATAAAAAGTGATTAAGTTATGAATAACTTATATTTATTTAAAGATATGGTCCAAACATTTAAATTAACTTTTAAATGTAGCATCCAGAGGTACTTGGTTTATGTATATATTCTGTACAATTTTTCGATAGAGATAATTCATACGAAGGTGAAAAAGTAAATATTATAAGTAATCACGTACCAATACATAAAAAACCGGTTAGTGACGATGAATTTGGATCTTATTTGGCTGGTTTAATTGAAGGAGATGGGTATATTAATAAAAAAGTAATTAATATTACTATTGCTTTTCATCATCTTGATGCACCCTTAGCCTATTATATAAAAAAAAGAATAGGATATGGGGTAGTCGTTAAAATTAAAAATAAAAATGCTTTATTATATAGAGCAAATTTAGAAGGTTCAATAGTAATAGCTAAACTTATAAATGGTAAATTAAGAACAGCAAAAATAGATAATTTTTTTTGTTTGCTTGAACTTATTAATAAAAGAATTTCAATTCCTATAATACTTAAAGAAAAAGATACTTCTGATTTGAGAAATTCATATTGATTAGCGGGGTTTACAGATTCCGATGCTTCTTTTCAAGTAAAAACTTTAAATAGAAAAGAAAGAAAATATGGATATGAAATAAGATTAAATTACCAATTAGATCAAAAAAATAGATTTATATTAGATCAAATAAAAGAAGTGTTTGGAGGTAGTATAGGACATAGAAAATCTCAAGATAGTTATTACTATGCTTCAGTTAGTTTTGGATCGGCAAAAAAATTTATTAATTATTTTGATCAGTTCAATTTATTATCTAATAAACATATAAATTATTTAAAATGGAGAAATGTTTATAGATTAATACAAGATAAAAAGCATCTAACTAAAAATGGTATTGATAAAATATTAAAAATAAAATCTAGTCTTATTTACTATGTTAAAGATGTAACCTCATCTTCTATCTTTGACCTTCCCTCCTCTTCCCCACGTAAGGAAGAGGAGGAAAAGAATAAAGATAAGGGAGTCTCCAAGGTTAAACCCCAATAAAGTATCGCAAGTAAAAGTAGGTACAAGTACATTTGTCACAACTGTGGGTTTTAACAAATTAAATTCTTTTAAGAATTACTCCACTACTACTAATACACCGGCAAAAGTATATTCCAATTCTGAGATTTTAAAAGCAAAAATATTATTAGAGAATAAAGGAAAATCCGGAGTTTATCGGTGAATTAATTCTAAGACTGGGGAATTTTATGTCGGTTCTTCTAAATTTTTAGATAAACGATTTCGAGTCTATTATTCACTGATTAGTCTTAAAAATATTTTCCAAATTTCGAAAAGTCACTTGATTAATGCTCTAATAAAATATGGTTATTCTAATTTTTCTCTGGAAATCCTAGAGTATTGTGATTCGGCGGATTTAATAAAACGGGAACAATACTATATAGATTTTTATAAACCTGAATATAATATTAGTAAAACAGCGGGTGCTCCAATGACGGGTAGAGAACATACAACAGAGACTAAAGAACTAATGTCTATATCTCGATCTGGAGATAAACACTGAATGTTTGGTAAAAAACATAGTGAAGAGACTAAAAAACTAATGTCTTTAGCTCAATCAGGAGACAAACACTGAATATTTGGTAAAAAGCAGCCACTTTTCGTGAAGAGCTAAAAGAAAAATTATCGTTGATCGGAAAGAGTAGGAAAAAATCCTATGTTTGGTAAAAACCATTCTGAAGATACAAAAACAAAAATGGCTGCAGCAAAAAAAGGTACATATCAAAAAAATAGAGATAACGGATGTAACTAAAAATAAAACAACTGTATATGAATCAATATCTGCAGCTGCATTAGCTATCGACATTTCACCCGCACGGATTTCTACATTTATGAAAAGAAATCAACAGAAACCATATAACGGTATATACATTTTAAAGAAGGTATAATATTTTATTATAAATTTAGAACTGTAAAATCTAGTATGAATTCTTTCTCGAAAGATTTGTTAGAATTATAATTGGCCTCTTAAATTTACTATATACTGGAAAATCTAGTTAATATTGTTTATATAGTATAATCATATATAAATATCAAAAGATTAACAAAAATATTTATTACTTTATGGAAATTTAACTTAAGTTAAATTTATTTTTAATGTGACAATATAAATATTATTTAGAATATCAGTAGAAAACCTTTATTATAAATAAAATATTCTAATATTTTATTTCGCTTTTTTTCGCAAAGCGGGGGGGGGGGGTGGTCCCCCCAGCATTAGTCTTTACCTCCTCTGCATCTCATACAAAGTATGAGGAAGAGGAGGCAGGGGGAGGGGGACCCCCGCCCACTGCTTTGCCAATTATCTTTGATAATTTAGCAGCCCCCTTCAATATTCCTCCTCTTCCTTACGTGGGGAAGAGGAGGGAAGGCGGGAGAGCAGATTTTTATTTTAAAAATTACCAATTTCTTTGAAATTTAGGTTGCGCAGCGCTGCTGCGCTACTGGGGCACGAAAAAAGTTTTTTCTGCTTTCTTCTCTCGCCCCTCTTCCCCCATTGGAAGTGTGAATATACTCCAATGGGGGAGGAGGTGGAATGTAAAATGAAGAGTACAGAAAAAATGAAACAATAAGGGATTTCTCAGAGACTGAACTTTATGTTCTATATAATAATAGTTATTATATAATATGTAAATATGTAAATAAAGTTACATAAGATATAGTCCCATCAATATAGTGATATATTGCGTGCTCTATTTGTATTAGAATACAAATTTAGTCAAGATAAATGTCAAAATATAAGCCTCATAATGTTGCTATATGCTGGAAAATTATCGATACATAGTTTTAAATACTCTATCTTTATTGACATAGTAAAAAAGTTAAAACAATGATGACAATCAGCAGGAAATAAATGTATATTTAATACATTAATATCCTCAGAGACTTTACGCAACAATGTTGAATTTATTAACGAAAACATAAAAAATATTTCTATTCATGTACCTACTCATTTAAAACCTTTAAATGATTTGCAATTTGGACATTATTTAGCTGGTTTAATAGATGGTGCTGGTCAGTTTCGTTCTAAACAATTAGTAATTGTATTTAGTTCTCTTGATGTAAAATTAGCTTATTACATAAAAAAAATTTTAGGGTATGGCCAGGTTAGAAAAGTTAAAGATAAAAATGTTGCTTATTTTATTATATCTAATAAAAATGGTATTTTAAAAGTATTAAATTTAATTAATGGTAAGTTAAGAACTATTAATATATTTAATCAAGTAATAAGTAATATTTTAACTAATTCTAAATATTCAGAAGATAATATAAAATTTTTAATAAATAAAACTAATGACTTTGATAATCATTGAATTGCAGGATTTTCGGATGCAGATTCTAGTTATCAAATAAAAATTGTTGAAAAAAAAAATAGATCAAGACCTGAAATAAGATTAAATTATCAAATAGATCAAAAAAATCCAGATATTTTATTATTAATAAAAGAATTATTTGGGGGAAACATTGGTTATAGACAAAGTCAGGATACATATTATTATGGTTCAACTAGTTTAGGTTCAGCTAAAAAAGTAATAGCCTATTTTGATAAATACCATTTACAATCTAGTAAATATTTAAATTACCTTAGATGAAGAAAAACTTATATATTAATACAAAATAAAGATTATTTAACTGAATTAGGTAAAAAAAAAAATGCAAAATATTCAAATTTCAATGAATAGAGATTCAACATAAGATATAGTCCTATCAAGAATGAAAATTTTTGAGTGTTAATGATTAATAAATTAATTATTTATATAAATAGTGATTATTAAATTGACCAAAATTATGTTATATATTAATTGTACCTGGTTTCGGAATAATTAGTACAACTATTTCAGCCAGTTCAAATAAATCAATATTCGGTTACATCGGAATTAAATTGGTTTTTCATTATTGCTATAATTATATAAATAATTCAAAATTCAGTAGTACTACAAAATCAACTAATTTTGATGATTTTTATTCAGTCCATAAGTATATTGACCCTGATTGATTAACTTGATTTATAGGATTTTCAGAAGGTGATGGAGGGTTACATTGTTTTAACAATAATAAACATTGTCTTTTTGGTATAACTCAAAAAGAAGAAGATATTTTATTGGAAATTCAATCGACATTAGGATTTGGAAGGGTGTATTTTGATTCTTCATCAAATGCTTATAGATATCGTGTTAATGCAAAAAGTGATCTATTAAAATTAGCTATTTTATTTAACGGAAAATTTGCAACTAAAAATAAAATAGATCAACTTAAAAAATGCATAGATGTTTTAAATGCAGATAATGAAAAATTAACATTTAACCCTAATCCTTTTATACCTACTTTAGATGATAGTTGATTATCTGGATTTACTACCGCAGAAGGTTCTTTTATTATTGGTATTGTTAATCAGAAATCTAAAAAGGAAGTTCTGGATAGTGAGGGTAATGTGGGTGTAAAAGAAGTAATAAACCAAAAAGTTCGTATTCGTTTTGTTTTAGAACAAAAAGAGGAATTTATAATCTTGCACATTAAAAATCTTTTTGGAGTAGGTAATGTACAGACAACTACGGATCCGGGGGTATTTAGATATAATGTTGGCTCTTTTAAGTCTAATTCTGTAATAGTTGACTATTTTCTAGTTTACCCTCCAAAAGGTAAAAAACTCTCAGCTTTTCTTAAGTGAAAATCTCTTCGTGAAATGTTGTTAAACAAAAAACATTTAGAAGAAGGTGGTATGGAGTTAATAAATGAAATGGCTAAATCTATAAATAATTAATCCAGGTTTAAAAATATATATTTAAGTTAATAGTATAGTTTGCTTATCAATTAAGCACTATTATAGGGGGGGGGGGAGGGAGAGCAGGGATGTATATAAAGACTTAATTATAATTATAGCAAATATTATCTGTATATAGTTCCGTAGGGTGAGAATCCTACTTAATTGTTATTAGGCTTAATATAATAATTTAATAGAACTACAAGCGTAAATTTAGCTTTAGTAACCTCCAATTAAAACTTATTTTTTTTTATATATAAAAAAAAACCCGTAAGGGACGGGGTAGGTGGCCTTTGGAGGAGGCCTAAATATTAAAGCTAGATTTAAATAATAATCGGACAAGGTGAAAACGGTTAACGACTTCCTGGTTTAAGACCGTCGGTGGTTAAATACATCGCTACAGACTGGATCACCTGCGTAGAGCTGAAATGCTCGCGAATGTACAGTCGGAACTTAGAATAATTTTATGAAAGTTATTAGTGTGAAGGTCCTTTTATTAAGGTAAATATGCAGAGTATGAATTAAAACACTTTGGAGCCCTGGCTCCATTTGATAACTAAGTTTGGGTCAAAAGGCCTGCGTTAACTAATACTTACGTAAATAATATCCTCAAAATGCTGGGAAATTCTAATACCTTAAATACTAGTAATAGTTGAATTTACAGTAAAAATGTTAAGGATATTGCAATGAATAATCAGCAGGTATCCTTATATAATCAATATGGGCACCTCAGAGACTACAAGGGGATAGGCATCCTTTTATTAGCCATCGAGACTCTCTCTTATGTATGGGAGAGAGTGAGAGGCCTAAAAAATTCGCAAATAATTTTTTATTTACCGTTTTTGTCGCAAAGCGGGGGGTGTTTAAGGTATAGTCCACTATTTTGTAAAGTTCTGAATTTAGATAAGTTCTACGGTCTTACTAAATTCACATATGTATGTAAACTATTTAAAAGAGAATTCTCTATAAGTCATCACTTAGCAGCAAACTCTCCTATTCCTACTACTTCTGACCTAGAGGATAAACTTGATCCTAATTGAGTAACCGGATTTGTAGATGCGGAGGGTTGTTTTTCTGTAATAATAGAAATATCCAAGGATTTAAAAAAAAAAGTAAAAGTATCCTTTGAAATAAACTTGCATGAAAAGGATACAGATATTCTATATAAAATACAACGTTTTTTTGGTATAGGTGCTGTTTATATTAGAAAGGATAGACCAATATCTTGGTATAGAGTGACTAATATATCTTATATAAATGATATTATAATTCCTCATTTTACCAAATATCCGCTTATTAGTAAGAAAATGAGTGATTTTTTATTATGATCTAAGGTCGTAGAAATTATTTCAAATAAAAATCATTTAAGCACCTCCCAAGAAGAAGGATTTTTAAAGATTCTTTCTTATTATGCCAACATTAATAGGGGAGTATCCAAAAAAGTAGCAGTTCATTATTCTAATATATTACCAGCAGATAAGCCTATTATAGGTTTACCTGAAAATTTAAATCCTCAATGAGTGTCAGGCTTTACAGCGGGTGATGGAGGTTTCTCAATTTATGTTAGACCTGCTAAGGATTATGTATTAGGAGAAAAAGTATATTGTAGATTTCATATAACTCAACATTCTAAGGATCTAGAGTTAATGCAGTTGTTAATTAAATTCTTTGGTTTTGGTAAAGTAGTGGTTAGATCAAATATATCTACTCCTCGATGTGATTTTATAGTTCAAGATACTTTTTTATTAAATAAAATAATAAGTCATTTTGATTTATATCCTCTTTTAAATTTAAAACAAGCAGATTTTCTTTGTTTTAAAGAAGCTCTTTTACTTATTAATGAACAAAAGCACTTAACCAAAGAAGGTTTAGAAAAAATCAAATCTCTAAACTTAGAGATGAATTCTAACAGATTGAGATAAAACTTTTAATATGTTTATATACAAACAAAATATTGCTACGCTATGATGTCTATTGGTGTATTAGGATTTATTGTTTGAAGTCTGAGTTTTTTTTTGATGGCTTCACCTTATAGTGATATAAGTGATATAATTAATTTCGCTATATGCTGGAATAGTTTAGAGCTAATTAGTACCTTGAATGGTAAAAATCTAATTAGTTATACTCAATCAGCAGACAATCTGTCCCTGTATTTTATTTTTCCCTCTTTCTCTCTGTGCCTCCTCTGCAGTAATGCGCCCTCGGAGGGAGGAGGATGAAGAGAAAAAGAGTTAAATTCTAACAAACAGAGCGTTTCAGAGACTACACGCGAAACATCTTTAAAGTTTTCCGCATTTCGTACTTATTATAATACATTATTTAATAATAGAGGTGATTTTTCTGATGAATGATTAACTTGATTTATTGGGTTTGCAGAAGGGGATGGAGCTATTCAAACTTATGACGAAGGTAAAAGAGTTCGTTTTGTTCTTACTCAAAAAGAAAGTGAGATACTTCATAAAATACAATTTAAATTTAACATTGGTGTTGTAAAACATTTTCCTCAAGGAAAGAGTGGTAAAAATAATGATTTTTATAGATGAATGGTTGATAATCCTTCACATATTTTACTTTTAGCTTTTTTATTTAATGGTAATTTAGCTCAAAAACATAGAATTGAACAATTAGCCCTATGAGTTAAAGCTTTAAATAATCGTTTTGGTACCCCTTCGGACGAAACTATAAAGTTAAATAATACTCCTGTTTCGGTTACATTGCAAGATGCTTGATTATCTGGGTTTACTGATGCTGAAGGATGTTTTAATGTATCTATTACAGCAAATTCTAGATATACATTGGGCCATGTTATAAAAATGCGTTATATATTAGATCAAAAAGATAGTGTTATACTAGATAAAGTAAACAAATTATTTGGGTTTGGTAAAGTCACATTAAGATCTGAAACTGATAATGTTTATCGTTATACAGCTACTGGATTTAAAGCATTGAATGATATAATAGCATACTTTAAATTATTTCCATTACAAACTAAAAAAGCTTTTTCTTTTGAAAAATGATTAACTGTTCATAACCAAGTGTCTAATAAATTACATTTAACTGAAAAAGGATTATTACAAGTAAGAACTTTGCAAAAACAAATTAATTTAAATAATAGTATGACAAATAAAACCGGAAAGGCTTAAAGATGAAGATATAGTCCGACACATCAAGTAATTGATGCATACTATTTGTATGGGTAAATAGAAAATATTTATTAACGGTTTAGTTGGGGGCTCCCCCTATTATCTAATAGCATCAACATATGAAGGGTATCGCCGCAGTTGATACTAAAGAAGATAATATATCTGACTTATCTTTTGATAAATTTAATAAACTTTATTATGAAAAATTTAATACTATGTTAGATCCTAATTGATTAGGATGATTTGTGGGTTTCGCTGAAGGAGATGGATATCTAGGAGTTAATGAAAATAGACCTGTTTTTGTCTTAACACAAAAAGAATCTAAAATCTTATATAAAATTAAAGATGTATTAAATTTTGGTCATGTAAAAGAATTTGATAATTTTTCTAGATTCATTGTTAGAGATAAGTCAAGTGTATTTTTACTATTCCACTTATTTAACGGAAATCTACATATTGACCATAAAATAGCTCAATTAGTAGAATGATCTAAATTATTTAATGGTAGAAATGAAAATAAGGATAATCCTTTAAACGTAATAACTGAACCAGTAAAATTATCATTTAATAATAGCTGATTTTCAGGGTTTGTGGACGCTGAAGGTTGTTTTAATGTATACGTCTTTAAAACTAACAAAGGTATTACCTTAAGATTCATTGTAGATCAACAATACGGATTACCCGTATTTAGTCAATTGAAGAATATATTAGGATCCGGTTCAATTTATACACGTAAAAATTTTAATTACAGATTTGTTGTAACTAAACTAGATATATTAGCTTTAGTTATAGAATATTTCAATACTTACACATTAAGAACAAAAAAATTATTAGCATTTGAAAAATGAAAAGTAGTTTATTATTGTGTTTTAAATAAAGAGCACAAATCACTAACTGGTATGCAAAAATTAAAAGAATTGAGTTTATTAATTAATAAAGATAATGATTAGATATGATCTAATTTTGCATTGATACCTTGATTTGGTGCAGTGGGTTTCAACTCCCACCTAGTTATTATTATTCATGGCAACTTCCCCTGAGGAACATGATGTATTATATATCCATTAATATATTTTAAATAATAACAGGACAAGGTGAAAACGGTTAACAATACCCTTAGTTGAAGACCGTCGGTGACTAGGATCATCGCTACAGACTGGATCACCTGCGTAGAGCTGAAATGCTCGCGAATGTACAGTCGGAATTTAGTAATCAACTAACAGTTAGTTGATTGGTGAAAGGGTTGATATAATAACAGCGTCCAACTATCCGCGGATATTATATCTAATTTATCAGGAAATTAAAAAAACACCTAGGTGTCCGCAGGGTGTTATATGAGGGTTTAGCTAGCCTAGCCTAGCCTAGATTGTTCATTATAAGGCTAAAACACCTATCTAAGTTTGCATATGTACACAGTTGGTTTAGATGAAAAAGAGAGTTTAATTCTTTACTCTCAACTTAATGTAGATAAATTAGAAACAATTAATCAAGGTAAAACTAAGAATAATACATCATTTAATGATTATGCAGATGAAACTAATGAGATTATATTTGGTTGTCTCTTAGGAGATGGTAAATTAGAAATGCCTCCTAGAGGTGTTAATGCTAGATTTGGGTTCACACAATCTGAAGATCATAAGGAATATTTTATAAGTGTATGTAATTCTTTATCTAATATATGCTCTGGAAAATATAGAGAGTCTGCTTATTTAGATAAAAGAACAGGTAAAACTTATAAATCTCAAAATTTTTGAAGTAAGTCTTTACCTTTGTTAAATGAATTTTATCAGAATTTTTATGTAGATAAAGTCAAAAAAGTCCCTAAAGACTTATCATTATTAACTCCTCTTGCTCTAGCTCATTTACTGATGCAGGATGGATCACGTGGTACGTCTAAAGGGTTATATATTTGTACAGATAGTTTTACATATGCGGATGTTGAACGGCTTACTCATTATTTAATGGATAAATATAATCTTAAATGCTCAATTCATAAAGCAGGGGGAAACCACCGTATTTATATTTTAGCTAAGTCTGTAGAGACAGTTAAAAATCTGGTTTTACCTTTTATGCATAAATCTATGCTATATAAGTTGGGGGTCTAGCTAAACTCATCCACGTCGTCTATACTTGTAAAAGTATAGAGTATAATTTCCCTATATGCGAGAAACTACTTATAAATTAGTGTACAATACTCACTAAATAGAGTACGTAAAAATCACTAATCTTGTACAACTTGCAGGAAACCAAAACATAAAATATAACAATGTTAATGGGCTCCTCAGAGACTACACGGGAAAATCCAAGTATCTTTTTAGACTTGGAATAAGACATAGTCCATATTAAGAACCAATAAATTATAAAAAATTTTTGATCTTAATAGGTGGATACAAGAGCCTATTTCACTGCGGCTACTTTAATAATAGCTGTACCTACAGGAATTAAAATTTTCTCTTGGTTAGCGTTCTCCTTTAGTAAGAGATTTATGACCAAAAATGATATTAAAAATAATTCATTCCGTTATCCTGGCGGAGCTAGCACATTATACTGTGTGCTAAAAATTATTTTAATTTTATTTTATAGTATTTTTACTATATTAAGGTTTATTTATATTGTTAGTGCTTTAAATCTAGAATTTGTTTATTATTTAGATAATTTTTTATTTAAATCATGTGTAAGTAAGTTTAAAGATTATATTATAAAAATTACTAATTGTATTTTTGTGTCTAATCGTACTTTATTGCAGGCTAGGGTAGGTAAAGGTATTGGTGTTAGTAATTGTAGATATTATTCTACCCTTCAATCTAAGCCAGCGGGCCTAGTTCATGGTCCAGCATCAATGGAATTAATTAAATATAAAAATTCTATAATGGAATTGTTTAATAAGAATGACTGTTTTTATATTGCAGTATTTAAAAGTAATAAACATAAATTGGGTGAAGGAATTTCTTTAAATTTAGTTCTTCGTTCTTTAGATGAAAATTTATTATATGAATTATTAAATATTATAGGAAATTGCGGGAAAGTTACAGCTAAAAAAAATTCTTATTATCTTATAGTAAAAGATTTTAAAAGTATATTTGAAAAAATTATTCCTTTATTAGAAAAAGAAATTGGTAGTTTAAATGCGGATAAAAGAAAAGCTTTTTTTTTTTGAAAAGAAGCTGCTATTTTAATTAATCGCGGTGCTCATATTACTTTTGAAGGTTTAAATGAAATTAAGAAAATTAAATTATTAATGAGTAATTTTGAGATTAAAGAAGAATTAAATTTAGTACCGTATGGTTTTAGTTTATCTTCTACTGTAGGCTATTTAAAATTTTCTAACCTGGAACGTAGTTTAATAAAAATTCCTTTTAATAAAAGATCTATTTTTATAGGTATTATTCTTTCAGATGCTGCTTTACAAAGAGTAAACGAGAGTGGAGATGCTAGATTGCAATTTAAACAAAAATATAGTCAATTTGAGTATTTATATTCTGTTTTCTTCCAACTATGCCATTATTGTTCAAAAGGTCCTTCTGTTAATAAAGTTTTATTACACAAAAAAATTTTTTATGCTTTAAGTTTTACTACTAGAAGTTTACCTTGTATTACAGAATTATATGATTGATTTTATTTTGAGGGGAAAAAAATAGTACCCCACAATATTTACCCCTACCTAACCTGAGAGGTTTTAGCACACTGAGTATATCTTAAAAGTAATATTAAATTTTTATATTTTAACCCAATTCGTCGAACTAAATCTTATGGTTTACACATAGATGTAAATAATTTCAGTGTAGAGAGTATTGTAAGATTAATTAGCATATTAATTTATAAATTTAATTTAATTTGTTCATTACAGGTACTTAAACAAGATAAATTATTTATTTATATTAGAAATGAATCTATACCTTTATTATTAAGTAATCTTAGTCCTTATATTAATTCTTGAATGAAATTTTCTGCCAGCCAGCCAGCCCAGCCTGCAGCAAAAAACGCAGCCGATTATAACTTACGTATTCCGTCAGTAAAAAATATAAATAGTAATAATAATAATATTTTTTTACAGCCTAATAAATTTTCTATACAAAGGCAATTATCTACTTATATTCCTTTAGGTATTAGAAAATACTACTCAAAAGAGAGTGGCTCTTTTGACAAAAATAGTATTATTGATCCTTGATTTTTAACGGGTTTTACAGATGGAGAAGGATCTTTCCAAATTGTTATTCTTAGAAATAATGAGATTAAGATTGGATGAGAAGTTAGATTAGTATTTTCTATAGGTCTTCATAAGAAAGATATGGCTCTTTTAGAAAATATCCAAAATTTTTTCTCACCCCACCGTGGGTGGGGTGCTAACGGTGTAGGTAAAATCTCTCGTTTAAGAGCTGATTCTGTGCAATTTAGAGTTCAATCTATTAAGGAAATTAAAATAATTATTAAACATTTTTCCAGTTATCCTTTGATAACTCAAAAAAGAGCTGATTTTGAATTATTTAATGAAGCTTTTCAATTAATTATTAATAAAAAACATCTTACTACAGATGGTTTATTAAGTATTATTGCATTAAAAGCTAGTATGAATTTAGGTTTATCTGAAGATTTATCGGAGGCTTTTCCAAATATTATACCTAAGAATAGACCACAAGTTATAAATCAAATTATCCAAGATGTGAATTGGTTTATTGGGTTTACTTTAGCTGAAGGTAATTTTCAAGTTAGTATTATGAAATCTGAAAATTCTAAAATTGGCTATTATATTTTATTAAGATTTACATTAGTTCAGCATGAACGAGATGAGCAATTAATGAATTACTTAGTTAGTTATCTAAATTGTGGACGTGTGGATAAAAAAAGAGAAACCTACCATTTTTCAGTAAGTAAATTAGAGGATATAATTCAAAAAATTATCCCTTTACTGCAAGATAAATTTACTATGGGAGATAAGTATAAAGATTATAATGACTTTTGCCAAGTAGTAGAATTAATGAAAAATAAGGAACATTTAACTGAAGATGGGTTAAATAAAATAAAAATTATAAAAGCCAGAATGAATAGAGAAAGATAATTTCTCTTAAATTCTTTAGATACTATCTTAATCATATTACCCTTTTAGTAGAATGCTGCTGCTTTAATAGTAGTTTTCTTTTTAATATTTTCATTTATAAGTTGGCAGCAGGCAAATCTGGTCTAACAATTTATAAAGTATTTAGTTATTTAACTAAATTATGTTAAATAAAGTAACTAAAGAGGGTGGGTGTGGGAAAATAATTACAATAAATTAGAAGGTCGGCATTAACTTGAGAAGCTTTAGTCCATTGAATACAAGGATATGGTGCTTATAATTCAGGAATAACTATACAAACTCAATCTTTTACTTTAAAAGAAATAGTTTTATTGATTAATGTTTTAATAATTAAATTCCAGCTAGAATGTTCTATCCATACTCAAGAAAAATATAAAGTTCTTTATATAAAAAGTAAATCTATAAAAAAAAATCTGCACCATTTATTACCTTATATCCATCCTACTATGATGTATAAATTTACCGAAGGGCGGGCCTCAATATAAATTAAAATCTAAATTTAATACTATAGAATAATTAAATATTATTGATGTGGCAAACTCGAGAGACATCTAGAATTAGGAATTTCAAAATAAACTAATTTTAGATTATCGTCGAACTAAATAGTTACATGAAAGTGTAATTAAATATATTAATAAATATATTTAGTAAGATATTTCTTTTTGTCCTTCGGCAAAAATTTATATCTTATTTAAAAGCGTAGAGGCTAGACGCCACACTTATTTCTAAGTATTTAAATTATTTTACATATATAGTATTAATTTTATGTAAATTAATTTATTTATATGAAATATGAAGGAATAGTCCGGGACACTAGAAATAGACAGTGCCTTAAATAAGCACTTAAGTATATATATATTGTTTTTATTGCTATATATACGAGATTTAAAGCCCATTACTAGGATCTGAAATGATCGAAGGGCCTTCTCCCGAGCTACATGTTATGGAGGATCTATTAAATTAACACCTTCTATGTTATTTGCATTAGGTTTTGTATTCATGTTTACAATTGGAGGGTCTTCAAACCACTTGGCTCTCCCTTTAAAGACTGTTATATGCTGGGAACTTCTAACAATTATACTACTAGAATTTTATATTTATTCAGTAAAAATGTATAATTTTGAACAATCAGCAGGTAACCTACAAATAGAAAAAAGTATACTAGTAGGAACCTCAGAGACTACACGCAGTCCCCATATAATAAATATGGGAAGATATAGTCCGTGAAATAAAAATTCATTAATACAATCATATACTAAATTTAACTTAAAAAATACTGCTCGTTATTATTCTACTAATAATGTTCCAAATAATACTAAAGAACTAAATCCCTTAAAAACATATGAGAATTTTAAAGAAAATAGATTTGATATTTTGAGAGAGCAAAAAAACAAATCAGGTGTATACTGTTTAATTAATAAAACTAGCGGTAATTCTTATGTAGGAAGTTCTCTTAATTTAGCTACTAGAATGAGAAATTATCTTAATAATACTTTTTTAAAAAGTAAACAAAATATTAATATACCAATTGTAAAAGCTCTACTTAAATATGGACAAGAAAACTTTACTCTTTTAATACTAGAATATGCTGATCCTAATAATTTAATTATAAGAGAAACTTATTATATTACATATGTAATCCCTTATTATAATGTATTAAAACAAGGTTATTCTTCTGCAGGTTATAAACATACAGAAGAGACTAAAGAATTATTATCTGAATTAGCTAAAAACAGAACACATAGCGAAGAAACTAAAAGTTTAATAGCAAGAGCTTTAACTGGGGAAAATAATCCTTTTTATAATAAAAGTCATTCTATTGAAAGTAAAATGAGAATAATTGAAGCTAAATCAGCTCACCCCGTTTATGTGTATAATTCATATAAAAAATTATTAGTTATTTTTCCTTCCGTTTCTACATTAGCCAAATTAATTAAATCTAACCATTCTACAATAGTTGAAGTGATAAAAGAACAAAATATATTTAGAGGGGAATGGTATTTTACTAACTTGCCCTATGATATAAACAACACTCCTATAATATCTGATTGAACTTTAAAAGAATGTGAAGAATTAATATTAAATATTAATAAGAGTAGTCATATTAGAAAGGCAGTATTTGTATATGATAGTAATAAAAACTTTATATGTAAATACGAAGGAGTTACTAAAGCCCAGGAAGCTTTAAATATAAATCATAGTATTATTAAAAAACACGCTAAGTTAAGCACTACTTATAATGGTTATATATTTAGTTATGAAAGATTAATAATTTAAATTTGTGAGTGGTGTAGTTTTAGCTAATGCTTCATTGGATATAGCATTCCACGATACTTACTATGTAGTTGCTCATTTGGGCCTTAATTATCACAAAGGTAATTTCGCATTTGGCTATATGCTGGAAACTATGTGCTTAGGTATTTATCAACTTTATATAGCTTATTATTATCTTTTAAAAATAGATGCACATAGAAAATTAAATTTTCTTACTATATTTAGTAAAATAGATAATTTACCTGTTACTTTAAAAAGTACGGACATACAATCAGCAGAAAACTGTAAAGAATTCTCAGAGACTACACGCCAAATATCTGATTTTAGTGATAAGGATTTCTTTAAATGATTAGCTGGAGTTATAGATGGGGATGGTAATTTTGACGTTAGAAATATTAATTCTAAATTAGTTTTAAAAGCTATTAGAATTAAATTACATAATAGAGATATTAGAATATTAAGTAGAATTCAAAATACATTACATTTAGGTAGAATTAGATCTGATGCTAATAAACCGCATTCTATGTGAATAATTAGTAAAAAAGAAGAAATGTTATTTTTAATAAATAAGATTAATGGTTTAATTAGACTTAAAGTACTAGGATTTAAAAAATCTTGTGATTATTTAGGTATAGATTTTATAGAAGCTGATTATAATATTCAGGCTAATGATCCTTATTTAGCCGGATTAGTAGATACAGACGGTAGTATTGTTTTTAATTACACTGGAAATAGAATTGAATGTAATTTAGAATTTGAATATAATGAGTATACTAGTAAACTTAATTTAGATAACGTTATCCCTAACTATAAACCTTCAATGGTTTTTAGAAAATCTAGAAATACTATAGCATTTAGATATCAAAATGTAAAAGAAATGGTATTTTTATATGATTACTTTATGAAAAATAGATTATATTCTGATTTTAAATTTTATAGAGTATTAAAATTAAAAGAGTTTATTCTTATAAGGAGTTATAAGAATGATCCTAAAGATAGTTTAGAATTTAAAAAATATTCAGATTTTGTTTTAAATTGAATTCAATATAAAAATCCTACTTGACATAAAGTAACATTTATTAATAAAATTAGATAATGATATAGTCCGAATACATATAAAAATTAATTTGTTATTTTATGCATTTCCTTGCCCACTTATCTAACATTGTTAGAAGTGGTTGGGCCGTTTGTAAATATTTTTAAAATAACTGATTTTGAGTTTATTGTACTTAATAAAGCTTATTCTTGGTCGCTTAGAAAAACTTATTTAAAATATAAAGCTTGTGTTCGTACCCCTATTTGTTTTATTTCTTCTAAAGCTCATTATTTTACTTCTAAATCAGAGTTAGCTGATTTAGAAGAATAGATAAAGATATAACAGAGCCGTACCCCCAATATGCAGATTAAAACAGAATGTCTAGCTGCGTATCCGTAACTAATGTTTTGCCCCCTTTCCGCAGATCAGGACAGAATGTCTAGCTGCGTAATGGGGGGCCCGTAGGACGTATTGCAGCGAGCTGTGAAAGCATACTGGTAGTAAGCTTTGGGGGAAGGGGGATCCGTAGGATCTTCCAATCCCACCGAGGGGCGGAAAAATAGTTTCTTAAAAAATTTACATTTCGTGTAGCGTATGCTAATCTTATAATATAGGAATTAATATGTAGCATTTCCACTATGTTTTAAGTATGGGTGCCGTTTTTGCAATGTTCAGTGGATGATATTTTTGAGTACCTAAAATATTAGGGTTAAATTATAACATATTATTATCTAAAGTTCAATTCTGAATTTTATTTATAGGTGTTAACTTGACTTTCTTTCCTCAACATTTCTTAGGTTTACAGGGGATGCCGAGAAGAATTAGTGATTATCCTGATGCTTTTGCTGGATGAAATTTAATAAGTAGTTTTGGATCTATTATTAGTGTTGTAGCTGCTTGATTATTTTTATTCATTGTATATGCACAATTAGTAGAAGGAAAATCTGCAGTGAGATTCCCTTGAATAACTACTCAATTCTATACTGATACACTTCAAGCTAACTTAAATAGAAGCTATCCTAGTTTAGAATGAGCCCTTTCTTCTCCACCTAAACCTCATTCTTTTGTAAGTTTACCTTTACAAAGTAAAATGTTTATGCGTTTTCTCCAAGATTAAGATGAAAAATTATTTAAATTGAACTACTATATTAACGTTAATTTTAATAGGTTTATATTCATATGTTCTTAAAGTAAGTATTTTTTATTTATTTGACTTTAACCTAGTTCAAAATATAGTTTCTTTACCTACTTTTATTTTTAGTCTACATTTACCTTTCGTTCGTTTTGGATTTAAAGAGGCTATATTATGTTTATTTTCTACATTTAATGGCAATGACAATAGTATATGAGGTATACCTTTAGTTGGACCTACCGATTCCTTACCTAGTAATGTTAAAGTTATTCTACCCACTCATTTTAACATGACAGGCAACGGTAGGGGAAGCTCAGGGCAAGCTAGTGGAAATCCTGGGCAAGCTAGTGGAAATCCAGGGCAAAGTAGTACAAGCTCAAATATACCAGACGATGGTATAACTGAAATATATATTAAACAAATGGATGAATATATGGAAGAAGCTGCACATCGAAATATAACTCTGGCGGATAAACTAAAAAAATTAAGTGATACTAAATTTTATTATGAAAAAGATATAGAGGTTCAAAAAGCTATAATGACTATACTTCAGGCTCATTCTATGTACCTAGACCAGGCATTTGAGGTACGAGATTTATGAATTAGTTTAAATAAAAATTATTTCTCTCCAGAGGTCAGAGCATACTTTAATGAAATGCAAGAGAAAAGAGAGAAAATGCAAGATAATTATCAATTAAAAGTAGGAAATTTAAGTCAAAGTCGTAACGTTGACGTAGCTATAAAAGAATTTTTTACTTTAACTAATGCTTATAGAAACTTACTTAATAAAGAATTTAATTTAGCAGAAAAAGAAGTGCATAAAAATATTAGTAAAATGCCTGCTTATTCAGATCCTAAAGTAAAAAAATTAGTTAATTCAGATATTATAATAGTAAAAAAAATTTTTAATGAACAAGATAATTACTTAAAAAAAAAAATAGAAGAGGCTTTTGTCCGGAGTGCAGCCTTAGAAAAGCAGCGTCTGGTTCGCGAAAGCAAAAAAGGATAGAAAGCTATGCTTTCTATTTTCTTACTCTTCACCCTCTCCCCCTAGCACCCCCCTTCTGCACGTAGTAATTTTTAAAAAAATCAAAATCTGCTCTCGCCTTCCCTCCTCTTCCCCACGTAAGGAAGAGGAGGCATAATGGGTGGGCCCACCCTTCTCTACATCTCATACAAAGTATGAGGAAGAGAAGGATTAAAATGAAGGGGGGCTGCTAAATTATTAGAAATAATTGGGAAGAAGGGGCCTGCTTTGCCAGGGAGAAACTCTTATACTGAGTCTTCCAATATTGAGAAAAAACCCATCACCTCTTAAAATCTTCAAGACTCAGATTTATAATTGTTGAATGGAGTGGTAGAAGAAAACCCGGTAGGAATAAAGTAGGTAAACTCCCGTATACGGGGCTAGGATTTGGTGCGTAGCAAACAAAAACATCAAATTTTTATATCAATGTGGACGTACTAATTAGTGCTTGACCGCTAGCGCAGCAGGAATTTATTTTGTTAATTTACCAAATTCTCATTAGCTCAATGGTAGAGCAGAATATTTAATATTCTAATTTAAGTTCAATTCTAAAGTGAGGATGATTATCAGATATCCCGGGGGGGGGTGCAGTGCACTACGTAAGCTAGTAAGCCTTAGCTAATTTTTATATAAAAATGTATTGAATTATCAAATCTACTTATCAATTTAACTGTTTATTCAATAATTTTTATAAAAAAAATTCAGCGCTGCACTCAAAAGCCGCCCCAAATATGCAGATCAGGACAGAATGTCTCTTTAGCAGCTGCGGCCCATAATTTTTAAAATAAAAATCTGCTCTCCTCGCCTTCCCTCCTCTTCCCCACGTAAGGAAGAGGAGGCATAAGGGGGGCCACCCCTCTCTACATCTCCTACTAAAGTAGTCATTTTTTGGAAGAGAGGGATTAAAATGAAGGGGGGGGGCTGCTAAATTATCGAAGATAATTGGTCGGAAGGGGAGGGGGGTGGGGGAAGGGGGGGGGGGGGGAGGATTTTCGATGCAAATGCCTAATTCTGGCCTATTAGTTTTGAAAAATTATTAGTGATTATCAGATATTTGCAACCCACCTCCGGTGGTGGCCCCCTTTCTGCGTAGCTGACAGAATGTCGAGACGCATAATGGGGGGTCCATACGGACAGTGCGGCATAGCCGTGAGAGGCAGTCTCTGTGTAGCAGAGATCACCGACCCCATCTTCTTTTCTACCACTACTTCCCCATCCTCATTCAATTCTTTCATTCCCCTTTCCCCTCCCTTTTCTCTATAAGTATATTTCAAATTGAAATATACTTAATAAGAGAGAGGAAGGGGAAGGGGGGGGGGGGGGGGGAGGGGGGAGGGGGGAGGGGGGGGGGGAATAGCTTACTTATACTAATATCTATATAAGATCTAATTAGTATAATAAGTAATAACTCAAATTATTGTACTTTCTAATCCTACTTATATATTATTTATGTATAAATGGATTAATTCAATTATAAACTTAAAAAAAAAAATGTATTATCTTCCTCAAACTTTAATATCCGTTCTTGAAGTCTTGTTGGTTATTGTTCCTGCCTTACTTAGTGTAGCATATGTAACTGTTGCAGAAAGAAAAACGATGGCTAGTATGCAAAGAAGATTAGGTCCTAACGCAGTAGGATATCTAGGGCTTTTTCAAGCATTTGCGGATGCTCTAAAACTTTTATTAAAAGAATATGTAGCTCCAACACAAGCTAATATAGTACTGTTTTTCTTAGGACCAGTTATAACTTTAATTTTTGCTTTATTAGGGTTCAATATGATTCCTTATCACCAGGACTTAACTATTTCAGATATTCATCTAGGGATTTCTGCGGTAAATTTTTCTTTATTAAATTATCCTTTTTTATTCTCTCCATTAACACTTCGTACTGATTCTACCCCCTCCCCCCCTTTCTCAGGGCCCCAGTCACTAATTGGAGGGTGAATACCCTCCAATTACTGCTGGGCCCTGAGAAAGGGACAAGAAAAATAAGCAAATGAACGAAGATGAGTTTGCTCAATGGTTTTCCGGATTTACAGATGCAGAGGGGAATTTTTATATATTGACTCCTAAAAGTGCCGTAATTAGTTTCAGATTTAAAATAAAGCTTCACATAGATGATAAAGATGCGTTAATGTATATACAATCTAGATTAAAATGTGGTAATGTCATTACTGCTGAAGGTAAAAATTATGCTAGTTTTGAATTAACAAAGATAGGTGAAATTAGAGATATTCTAATTCCGCTATTCGATAAATTTCCTTTGAATGGTATTAAATACTTAGACTACTTGGCATTTAAAAAAGCCATAGATATAAAATTTGACTCATCTTTATCTAAGTTAGAACAATTGAAGTTAATAACTGAAATAAAGAATAGTATGAATACGCAAAGAACAGACTTTACCAAACCGTCTCAAGCACCAAGTAATATAACCCCTTATTGATTATTAGGGCTTATAGAAGGAGAGAGAACTTTTTATTTAAATCCCAAGACAATGGGAATTACTTTCCATCTTTCTCTTACTGCAGCTCAAGCGCCTCTTATTCAGGATATAAAAAAATTTTAAGATTCATTTTTACTTGAAGATAATAATCTTAAATTGTATCAAGGTTACCAAGAAATTATCAATGAAAGTGTTTTTATATTTGAAAGATAGTCTAGAGGAGAAGATCAAAAACCTACGATCGGATTTACTATTGGACAAGTAAATTTCATAGTGGAAAAATTTATCCCTATGTTACAAAACCTTAGTTTCGTTACAAAAAAATATAAAGATTTCTTAGATTGAGCATTTATTGCTAATTTAATTTATAAAGGAAAACATACAACTGCAGCGGGTAAAGAACTTATTTTAAAATTAAGTGAAAGAATGAATAATAAACGTTTATCGACTTTTAAAGATTCTTCAGGTTCGTTACATTTTGACGAAATACCTCAAAGTTTAATCGAGGAGGTATTAACTATGCAGGATATTTATATAAAAAATTCGGAAGGGTTACGTGTAAAAGCTTTAAATCGTACACTTGTTAATGGACAACTTTACTGTATCTTAGCTGAAGGAGAAGAAAAATTAGTATTTAAGAATACAGAAGTATGTGCTAACTATTTTGGTGTTACTCCAGCTACGATTAACAATAGGTTAATTAAAGGAACCAATAAAAAGAAGCAAGGATAATTTAGAATTTTTACTATGCAGACAAAGTTTATAGAATTAACGAAAGGAGTTATTCCTAAAATCCATAGGGAGATATAGTCAAACTCCGGGGAACTCTTAAAGCTTATAATACTAAACTAGGTCCGAAAGTACTTAAGTGGCTGAAGTAATTACTCAGGTATAGTAATAAGTTATAAGATGATTAGATTAAGTTCTAAGAAATGGACAATCGCGGATCTAAGTCAGTATTAAATTTTTATAATACTGTAAAAGAGCAACGAATAGACGACTATAGGTATTTAGCATATTATTGTAAATATTTAAGGTGTGTTCTATAAGCTTAGAAATAAGTTATTGTAAATTGTATGTTAAAAATGACTACGATTCACCATTAATTGGAAGGGTTGTTCACAATTCTAATTCTTTAAAATTCTCGTCGTAATTATTCAAGATTAAAAACGTCTTACATGGTAATGTCTATTTATTTGGGTAATTTCTCTGTTTCTTAAGATAATGGTATTTATAATTCTCTTCTATTTAAAATAACTCAGCATGAAAAAGATGAGATATTATTAATTACAATTAAAGATTATTTAAATTGTGGGTATTTTATGCCCCTTTTGTTCTCTCCCCATCTCCTCATCTTGATTTCTTTTATTAAATCGAGAAGGTAAGAAAAAAACAGAGAAAATACGATGGATTTTAAAGTTACTAAGTTTTCAGATATTACTGAAATAGTAATACCTTTTTTTATTAATGTACAAATCCTATAATTAGGTGTAAAATCTTTGGATTTTAAAGATTGATACTTAGTTTCGGAAATAGTAAAAAAAAAAGAACATAAATTAGAATAGAATATTCTAAAAATCCAATAAATTCAAAAGGGTATGAATCTTTTTTAATATATTTATATATATAATAAAAAAGTACGCTACGCTTAATGGGAATAAGTATTTAAATTTTTAATTATTACTGTTTATTCCAGTATGGTCCCGGTTTAGCTATTAGTGATTTTAATTTAGGTATATTATATATGTTGGCCGTATCTTCTTTAGCAACATATGGAATACTTTTAGCAGGGTTTTTTTAGTTCCAGCCCTTATTATACAAACTAAAAATACTCAATACTATCTCTCGAATACATCTAAGTCTATACTTATCTTAACCAAAAGACCAGTAAGTTACAACAAATATTATTCGAAATATCTTAATATATTTAGATGTTTTATTCACACTGATCAAAATAAGAGTAATAAGAATAACGAGGAGTATATCAAAGATCTTTTCAAAGATAGAATTGCTCGTTATACCTTTCGACCGAAACTTAATAAAGGGTTCTTGTTTAAACTATACAGATAAGGTATTGAAAGCAAAGTTCCTTAAGGAATGAGGTTCCAAATTTGGAATTTACCTTATAGAATACAAATATTACCCAAATATCTATTACCTGCTTCTAATTCCATCCTTCAGATGGAATAAGGGGAGAACAAATCTATTCAAGAAAAAGATTTTTGGAGCATTCAAAAGCAGAATCCACTAGTAAATTCCACCTTTTTGGCCCCCTTCTACACTCTTTCCCTCCTCTTCCTCTCATACGAAGTATGAGGAAGAGGAGGGAAGGAAGAAGGGGTGCGGTTAATAGGTCCCCCCCAGAGCATTTTAATATTCACATTCTAGAGGTCTGCCCTGTAGCTAAACAGGGAGAAAGGGAGACTTATTACTTACAAAAATATATACCTCTACTTAATTCTGTTTTCTCTTCATCAATTACTGAAGGCGTAATTAAACAAACCTTATTGTTAAAACTTAAGGATCTTAGAGATACTAACAAGGGATTAGATAGAGATACCCTCGTTTATGTTTACGAATGTACAGAAAAAGGAATAAATCCTCAAGTAACTATATATATATAAGAGCAGTAATGAGGCAAGCCGATCTTTAGCTTACCCTATTTCCGGGATAGGTAGATATAAAAACACATCCATACCTTACAGAGGTAAATTGTTCTTTAATTACCCTATTACTGATTTTAATTTAATGTTCGAAGAATCCAAAAAAATCACACCTAAGGGTCTATTGAATCGAGTTATTAAGACTCAAGTTTGAGCGTACGATGCTATTACTTTAGAATTATTAATGGGTAGTCCCTTCGCTTCAAAAATTCAAGCCGCTAAAGCTTTAGGAATTCCTAGAGCAACTTTAGATTTAGTTCTAGACAAAGGAAGAACTGCAGGATCGAAGGCTATTTATGTATATACTATACCTCTAAGTGTCAAAGAAATCCAAGCTCTTAAAAATAAAGTGGTAGATTTGCACTAGGTCTAAAAATACCTGTATACGTTTATGATGCTAATACTTTAGAATTAATAAATAATGCGCCATTCGATTCACTTTTAGCCACTGCAAATTATTTTGGTGTTAATTATCGAACAATTGCTTGTAATTTAAATAGTAATAAAGCTACTAAACGAAGTGGTATGTTAGTTTATTTTTTTTTTCAAGAAAAAGTTGGATACGGAGTTAAGCAAACAATTATTTGCAGCAAGACCGATAATAGCGGATAGTCGAAATTATAACACGAAAGTTTGAGTTTATAAAGCAGATACTCTAGAATTAATAAACCATTGCCCCTTTGACTCCATTTTATCGGCAGTTAGCTATATAGGTATAAATAAATCAACTATCTATCGGAATTTAGATAGCCATAAAGCCGTAGTCTTAAGAAAAGTTAAGCTTACTGTCTACTTTCTAACTAAAGAAATGAGCTCTGAGTTAAAAGATAAATTACGCGAAGCAGGGTAAATTTGTAACTAAGTATTGATGGGTTTACTAATTAAGGTAATCTCTTATCCTTCGATATGCGCATGCATAGCAAGAGATATATTAATATATAGATAAAATAGATGTATATACATAGAGAGATAGGCAGATAGATTAATATTATGTTCTTCGCGCAAGCTGGAACAGAGTACTTAATCCAAATAAATAATTTAGTATAATATTGGGATTTAATGTGATTATACTAATTTAGCATTTTAGTAATGCATCCTTAACTTAAGGAGTAGCTTATGCAGCCAAAGAAAACCATGGTTTTGATAGCCACTTGGTTGCTAATGCGTACACATTAAATAAAAAAAGATAAGCCCTTTAATTACGAGAGTAATTAATAATAAACCGAATGAATTTCAAAAATAACTTATTAAATTAAGTCAATTTGAAGCGAAACCTATTTATATAGGAACGTTCAACGATTAGCAGATATAAATTTGCTGCCACGAGTATTCGGGGTCTATATTAAAAAAATTTGTTTTATTCCTAGCTCCTAATTTGGTTTTTTTTATAATCTATAATTGAATAATAGATTCAATCTATAATTATTATTATAATAGTTGAATTATTTTCAACAAATATTTGTATGACAAATATTTTTGAATAATAGATTCAATCCACAATTAGTAATTGTGGACTCCAATTAATATAATTGGAGCTATTAAATGAAAAAAAAGATTAGAAGGCGGCCCCCATGCACAGAGCAAGACTGGAGTCTGCTGCGGTATGGGGGTCCGTACGGACAGTGCAGCGAAGCTGTGAGAGGCAGTCCCTGGAGGACCAGGGACCACCTCTGTCACCCTTTCCGAACGAAAAAAAGAAGAGTAAACTCTTTTTTTTTTCATTTTTCTTCCAACCCCTTGAACTCTTATACTCTGAGTAATATGGAACCCCTCACTCTGTCAAATCTTCGTAAACTCAGATTTATAAGAGTGAAGGGTGCGTGCAGAGAAGGGTAGGTCGGGGGGGGGGACTGCTTCGCTGGGGGGGGGTATTATATAGATCATAACATAGTCTGAGCCATATCGTAAGATATGGAATGAATATTAAATGCATTAATATTAACAAATCTGGAAGTGCTAATAGTAAATATGCTTTTTTAGGTTCACTTAGAAGTACTGCTCAGTTAATTAGTTATGAACTAATATTAAGTTCTGCTTTATTATTAGTAATTATGTTAACTGGTAGTTTAAATTTAACAGTTAATGTAGAATCACAAAGAGCTGTATGATTTATATTACCGTTATTACCTATATTTATAATATTTTTTATAGGTTCTATCGCAGAAACTAATAGACCACCCTTCGATTTAGCAGAGGCTACTAATATGATTTGGTCTCATTAAAGATCACAAATTGCTGGAAACCCTCAATTAGAGAATAGGGCAATCAGCAGGGAAGTTAACATCTAATGTTAAACCCTTCAGAGACTAGACGTGATCATTTAATATAAATATTTATATTAGATAAGGTATAGTCCAAATTGGCATGTAAATGCCAAATAAAAGAAAAAATGGTATCATATATGCTGAACTATAGTAGTGTTTCTACCAATGGTGCGAACCCTTTAGTTCGCACAAACTGTGATTATCTTTATACATATCTAGATGAAAAGTAGGTACGAAAGCTAGTAATAGATATTCTTCTACTTCAAATTCTGATTTACAATCATCTAATTTACCTCTTCCAGTTTTAACTATTAATAATCTAAATGATAAAGATAGCATTAAATCTTATAGAATATTAAAAAACAAAACAAAGGAGGTATTTATTCTTTTTTATAAATACAGTAAATGGTAATCAATATATAGGAAGCGCCAAAGATTTTTTATTAAAGACTTAATGAACGACACTTCCTTTCGCACAGCTGGAAAATCAGAAGTCTAATCAAGCTTTGCCAAAAGCATTTGCAAAGTATGGCTCCCCCACACACAGAGCAAGACCGGAGTCTGCTGTGTATTGGCCCCCTTTCTGCGTAGCTGACAGAATGTCGAGACGCATAATCCCCCTATCCATACACTAATAAAATAAAATTTTATAGTAAGGATAGGGTTTTTACCCACCTCTGCCCCTTTCACCTTCCCTTTAGCCGCTTTCCCAAATGGGTGCTCTGTACCAATTATCAAAGATAATTGGGAAGAGGAGGCGATAAAAAAGAGTAAACTCTTTTTTTTCTCCCCCTCTCACCCCCGGGCCGAAATGGAGGGTATTCACCCTCCAATTTTCCAGCGAAGCAGCCCCCTTTAGCTTTCCCTCCTCTTCCCCACGTAAGGAAGAGGAGGCGAGGGTGAAGTTTTTTCCAAATTATTTGTAGGACGGGCCAGGGCGGAGAGAGGTGTACGAAGCAGTTCCTCTCTGCCCCTGATACTCTTATTCTCTGAGTCCTATACAGAGACCCCTCGTCTCTGTCAAATCTTCGTAGACTCAGATTTATAAGAGAAGAAGGGTCTGCATCTCACTTTAAGTGAGGAAGAGAGGGTTTATAAATTTATTAAATAAATTTAATAAAAGAAAGGAAAGGCCCTTTTTGTTTCTTTTTTTTTTTTTTATAAAAAAAAAGGGCCGGGGTGCAGCGCACCACGCCAGGCTAACTAGCTTACCTGGTGCACTGCACCAGGAGGAAAAAAAAAGAGTTAACTCTTTTTTTTTCTCAATCCCCACCGTCTTTGAGACTCTTATACTCTGAGATATTCAAGCACCGAAGGTGGGGGGGGGGGGGGGAGCCCTCCAACTCAGTCTAAATCTTCGTAAATTCATTTATAAGAGATGAAGGGGCATCATACAAAGTATGAGTAGCTTCGCCCCCGCAGGCCACCACATATCAGGACAGAATGTCTCTTTAGCTGCTGCGTATCCGATCCCCTATCCTATACACCAATAAAATAAAATTGAATAGTTTTCGCCCCAGCGAAGCAGCCACCCCCCTCTTCCGCCTTCCCTCCTCTTCCCCACGTAAGGAAGAGGAGGCCAAAAGAGGGGGCTTACGGGATTTTTTTTTTTTGAAAAAAAAATAAAAAGGGAACCGGATAGGCCCCATTACACAGAACAGACCGGAGTCAGCTGTGTAATGGGGGGGGGGGGGGGGCGAAGTAATTTTCCCCTAAAAAACAAATCATGGGTGCAGGGCACCGCGTAAGCAGGTAATTTTTAAAATAAAAAAAAAATAACCTAAATTATCAAAGATAATTGGGAAGAGGAGGCTACAAATAAAAAAAAACCTCTTTTTTTTTTTTTTTGAAAATAGGGTGGGTCCCAAAATAATAATAATAAAATCAACATCCATTTCCAGGCAAAACCAAAAGAAAAGGAATCTGAATTAGTTAGTGGATTTATGACAGAACACGCTGCGGTTGTTTTTGTGTTCTTTTTTTTAGCAGAATACTCTAGTATTGTATTAATGTGTATATTAACTAGTTTATTATTTTTAGGTGGTTACTTAATATTAGATCTTATCTATTTATTAACATATTTAGATTTCGTTTGAGAAATTTTTCTTATAGATTGAGTTTTTGTATTAAATTATCTTCTAGAAGATATAATGAACACTCCTGCTTTAGAGGGATTAATATATAGTTTTAGTTTAGGATTAAAAAGTTCTATGATGATATTTACATTCATCTGGGCTAGAGCGTCCTTTCCGAGAATAAGATTTGATCAGCTGATGTCTTTCTGTTGAGTCGTATTATTACCTATAATATTTGCTTTTATAATTTTACTACCTTGTGTTTTATATAGTTTTGATATATTTCCTGTTAATTTAAATTTATTTTAAAAAAAAAATTGTTTAATCTTTTTGTCCCTTTCTCCTCCGCCCTGGCCGAAATGGAGGGTGAATACCCTCTTCTGCGAAGCTGCGAAGCAGCCCCTTTAGCTTTCCCTCCTCTTCCCCACGTAAGGAAGAGGAGGCGAGGGTGAAATGTTTCCAAATTATTTGTAAAAAAAAACCAAAAAAAAAAAAAAATTTTTTTTTTGGTCCCCCTTTCCGCAGATCAAGACAGAGTCAAGCAGCGTAATGGGGGGGGGAGAGGAGTAAAAAGAAAATTTCTAGATTTAAAATACTAAAAAAAAAAATACCTTTTTTTTTATTTAATCATGTGTATTTAATTATTTATGATGTAATTAAAAAAAATTCTTTTAAATTATCTAGTACCGGCCTCGGATATTGTAGCAGCCCTATTTACCGTCTGGCTTTCCCTCTTTACCTCCTCTGCATCTCATACGAAGTATGAGGAAGAGGAGGGAAGAATGACTGGGTATTTTTTTATGGCGTAGCACCAGTTTGCACCGCAAACTTCGTTGCTGCGCATGCAGGTAGCACCCTTTTCTGGTCTACCCCCTCTTCCTTCCTCGCCCCTCTCTCCATGTTCCCATTCTGCCTTCCCTCCTCTTCCCCACGTAAGGAAGAGGAGGCTAAATGGGGGGGGGGGTCTACCCTTCTCTTCCTCTTACTTTGTATGAGGAAGAGAAGGTTTTTTGCGCCTGCGGGGAATTCATTTATGTATTCCATTCAAAAAAAAAAAAGGGGGACCCAGCAAGGGTTGTGTGATGGAGAGGGGGGGGTGAGGAGGGGCCATTTCAAAAAAAAAATTTTTTTTGGTCCCCCCTTTCCGCAGATCAAGAGAGTCAAGCAGCGCAATGGGGGGGGGGGACTCCGTACGAAGTGTGCAGCGTAGCTGTGAGAGGCAGTCCCTGGGGGGGTTTCTCTCTATAAGAATATTCGGTCCCTGCTCCTTCCTCCTTCCTATTTTCGCCCTCCCCTCTTTCACCTTCCCTTTCGCCGCTTTCCCAAATGGGTGCTCTGTACCAATTATCAAAGATAATTGGGAAGAGGAGGCGATAAAAAAAGAGTTTACTGTTTTTTTTTTTTGCATCTTCCCTCTGTCCCTGAAACTCTTATTCTCTGAGTTACAACGAGCCCTCCAACTCTGTCAAAATCTTCGAATATTCAGATTTTTTTAGATGAAGGGTCTCGATGTAATTAAATATTACATGTAGAGAAAGAGGAGGGGGTGGTTAGAGAGAAGAGATAAAAAAAAATCAAACCAAAATTAAGAAAGGTAAATTAAGGGTAGGAGTCAGGGGTTGTTACTACGCGACTGGAATGAATAATAATTGAATTTGCTTAATTTATATATGTAGGCTCAATTAAATTATACATAGTAATATATATTATATTATATAATTTAATTGAAATAAAGTTTATTGCATGGAAATCTATATTTATAGATAATATGCAGCCAATTAGATATTATATATTACATATAATTACTAAAGGTTCAACGACTAATTTTACAGTATATTACTGTATTACAAATTTTACTGCAATTGTATATTGTTTGAATGATATAGTCTGAACAATAGCGTGAGCTATTGAACATAGGTATTACCTATATAACAAAATAATAATATTTATGTTCATTTTTTTAAGTGCGGAGCAGTCGTTATAAACCTATCTTTTTTTTATATGTTTTCCCTTTCTCTTGTATCCTCGCTGATATTCTACAAGGCACTCATCAACATAGTAGATAGGGGGTGAGGAAAAAAGGGGGTTCATCTATACAGATTTGAAGAAAATTGGAAGGTAGGATGGATCCGCTATTTTTTGAGGATCCAACCCCAGGCTCCTTCCGGGTTCTATACTTTGTATAGGTAAGAGAGAGGGGGGGGGGTGGATCGATTTCTTAAAACCAAATAATTCTCTGCATGCTTAAAGGGGTGGCAACTATAATTAATTAATTAATAAATGAAGTTGTGGCACCCATTCGCACCCACCGTAATTTTCCCCCCAAAAAAAACAAATCATGGGTGCAGGGCACCGCGTAAGCAGGTAAGCCTTAGTGGTGCCCCTACACTCCCTTGCCCCCTCTCCCCATACACAGAGCAAGACCGGAGTCTGCTGTGTATTGTCCCCCTTTCTGCGTAGCTGACAGAATGTCGAGACGCATAATCCCCCTATCCATACACTAATAAAATAAAATTTTATAGTAAGGATAGGGGGCCGGGGGGGGGGCTCTTACAGAGGGACAGCGAGCCCCTCACTAGAACCACCCTCTTCTGCACAAAGGAAGAAGAGGTTGTGGGGGGCGGTCGAAAACATACTGGGAGTAAGTTTTTTTTTTCCCTTCCTTAATTGGAAGAATTTTATTTTCGCCCTCCCTCCTCTTCCCCACGTAAGGAAGAGGAGGCAATTAAGGAGGGGGTGGGTAGGAGAATCCTTTTTTTAATTTTTCAAATATACAAATAATTTTTAAAATCCAAAAACCAAAATAAGGCTTCGCTGCTTCGCTAATAAAAACATTTTTTTAAATATCATGTAATTCTAATTAATGATGTAATTATGTTACAATCAAATTATTTGGGAAATAATTTATTCAAATGAATAATGTTGTTGCCTTCCTTATTATTAATACCAATATTAGGGATATTTTTAATATCTAGTAATATTTCTTATGATAATACCGAAGACAACTTCAGATTTTACAAAATAACTGTCTTTATTACATTAATTTTAAATTTAATTTTATCATTAATAATCTTTATATTATTTAATTTTAGCAGTAATCAGTTCCAATTTGTTCAAGAGCATTATAATATGAATTTATTTGATATTTATCTAGGAATAGATGGAATATCTATATATTTTGTCTTGTTAACTACTATAATAATGCCAATAGCTATATTATCTAATTGAAATTCAATAACTGAAAATGTTAAATCTTATTTAATAATTATGTTATTATTAGAAACATTATTGTTAGCTGTCTTTTTAGTATTAGATATTTTATTATTTTATATCTTTTTTGAATCGATCCTACCACCCCTATTCTTATTATTAGGACTTTTTGGATCTTCAAACAAGGTAAAAGCTAGCTTTTACCTTTTCTTGTATACATAAAAACAAACCTAGTTTTCAGTGTAAAAGAACCAAACTACGGGGAAGCCCTAAAATTCTAGTAACCAAAGTTGTAGAGGAAACTCCACAGCCGGCCCCGTTAATGTCGGGGGGTAAGGTCACATCACTAGTTTTCATGACACCGTTATGAAAACCCTGCTTTGCAGGGAGATGAGGGGGCGCTTCGCACCTGAAATGGGTGATCACGTATCTAAATCAGATTATCCCTGTTACGCGGTAATCTGTAAAAGAGCAACGAGTAGACGGTTCTTCAGATTCTAGTATTTTAGTTTCTGTAAGGTGTATTCTAGTCGCTGGGAAACCAGTTTTTGTTTGTTTTGTTTTTTTTTTTGCGTAGCTAAAACCAAATTCCTTTCCATTCTTATAACCGCATAGTTGTAATGGGGGCTTCTAGCGTTGCACAATATTACATGGTTTTGCAGCTGGGATGGATTTAACCGGTTAGTCCGGTAGGAATTAAAATAACTAAAAACAAAAATTAAAGATAACATAATAGTCTTCTAAATTATTAACATAACCAGGACAAAATTTATGTGCGTGTTAGGGTCTCTTTTTTTATTGTTATCAATTTTAGCCATGTCTTCTATGATGGGAACTACCGACATGGAAATGTTATCTAAGTCTAATTTTGATTATACTACACAAATTTGATTATTTTGTGGTATTTTTTTTGCAATAGCAGTAAAAACACCTGTATATGGATTAAACAGTTGATTGTTAAAAGCTCATACAGAAGCACCTCTTAGTGGTAGTATAATCTTGGCAGCGATTGTATTAAAATTAGGGCTTTACGCTATAATCAGATTAATATTACCTATTATTCCTCAAGCTTCTTTAAATTTAACTTATATAGTATACATTATTGGAGTTATTACAGTAATATATTCTAGTTTTAGTACACTTAGAGCTTTAGATATAAAAGAAATGATAGCTTATTCTTCTGTATGTCACGCAGCTATTTATTTAATGAGTGTTTTCAGTAATACAATAGCAGGTATTGAAGGTGCAATT